>JAOEHY010004630.1:0-22009 GCA_025447955.1 Psilopsiagon aurifrons | reverse complement strand
CAAGGGAAAAGAATACAACAGTTCACCACGTATACCCAGCCTGACCAAGCCAGTGCACCCCCCACCACCCTTCCGGGTCTGTGCTCTCCGCTTCTGCATCCTGGGCATGACGTGCTATGGTATGGAATACCTCTTTGGTCAGTTTGGGTTGGGTCTGCTTCCTCCCTGCTCCCCCTCCTCCCTGGCAGAGCATGAGGCTCCGAAAGTCCTTGGCCAGACCAAAATGTACTAAGCCATAACCAAAAACATTGGTGTTATCAGCGCTGCTCCTAGGCCACAAGTCAAAAACACAGCACTGCACCAGCTACCAAGAAGGAAAAAAATAACTGCTACTGCTGAACCCGTGACAGTTGGAAAGGACCTTCAGAGGTCATCTAGTGCCAGGTGCAGGGCGCTGCAATTGTCACTGTTGAACCTCAGGAGGTTCACATGGGCCCACTTCTTGATACTAAGCCCCCCTGGATAGCTTCCCATCCCTTGGGTGTGTCAACTGCATCACTCATCTTTGTGTTATCTGCAAACTCTTGTCTTCAGAACGTTATCTTTTACCTGTAACCGGTAGTTTGCTGTGGTGCAAGAATATAAATAACACAAATTTTTAAATATATTATTCCCTAAGAAAAATAAATAAAAATGGTTTTCTTGCTAAAGTTTAACTGTAGTGTTTGTAAGTTTAAAAATAATACTAGGGATTTCTTTCTGTGAAAATTAAGTAAATCCTTTGGGAAGGAAGTTGGTGGCTAAGGTCCTTTGAAGGCAGTGGGTGTTAGAAAACACTCTCGTGTTCCTGTACAAGTATTTTGTGGTAATTCTGCAGGTTGCATGTGGAACCTGGGAGTGAGGCAGCCTCAAGAGGGGAATCACTCTGCTCACTGTCAGGTTTTCATTTCTGCATTGGCTGGGTATTGCCTGAGGACAGCTGGGGCAGGGTGTGCTTGGTGTGATACGCTTGCCTTTTTGGTACACTGATGAAGCTGCAGCGCCCCTGCTCATGGTCACTGGCAGTACTGCAGGCTCAGGGGAGAGGCCGTTTTGTGCCCACAGTAGTGGAGCTGGAGGCTTATTGAGCAGCCCTACTCCTCGGCAGTGGCTCACCCCCAAGCTCCTCCAGCTGGGAGGCTGCTGCCCCCTTGTTCATGGTTTTACACGCGGGTGGTTAGCAAGGGCCTCACTAATCGCGTCACCCCCCATCAATCTCTTTGACTTTTTGAAAATCTAAACCCAATAAGCTTGCTACTGCCTTCTAGTCTGCTCTGGGGGCATTACAAGGATGTGAAGTCAGCAGCAGTTCCTCTGTGCTCCTCTCCTGTGTGTACCTACACTAGTAGAGTAGGCAGATGTTGTTCAGACCTCATTTTATCTGAACACTGCTTTCAACAAGGTTTTAGCCCATGACATTTGTCATGCCTCATTTTTTCTGTTTGTAAGATGGAGATGATGGCTGTTTCCATTAGAGAATGTTTCTCTTAAAAAATACCGTTTTCAGTGCATTTTGACCTGCGCAGCACAGGGGCTGTCTCCTAGCAGTGTGTAAGGAGCGGGTGTACATAGTGCAACAGGGCTCCTCATGTAGTATCTCGGTATAACCACACACTGCTATGAATGGTCAGAAATTCTGCAACTGGCAGTGGTCATTTAAAAGCTGTGTCTGGTTTTGACAGGAGGCATAAGAATGCTGCAGACTTCCCTTTTAGAAAGCAAACTGTTCTTATTTAACATTTTAGTCATGATGAGTTTTATATACTTCATGAAACAGAACTGTGTTTAACATGGTGACATCTAAAAAATACATTAGGTCTGAAATGACTGTTTAAACTTTAATTTTCTAAGAAAGATACTATCTGGGGTCTTCTAAATGAGGATTACTGTAAATCAAAGATGCTTTATTATACTAGTTTTGTAGGAACAATTCCAGTACCTTTGATTTGTGCTAGAATTGCAGTTATTAATAATTCTGTTAAATGGCCAGTGCTAGCACTGTATTACTTGCTGATACTGATACCTTTGGGAAATGTTAAGCAAGCAGCAGCTATCCTGTACTTCAGAAAATATAAGTTTCTTACAGTTGCCTGATTTTCAATTGCATTTTCCCCAATGCAAATTTGAAGCTTTTGTATTTAATTAAATTAAAAAATCAAAAGCTTCTTCAAAGAAGTTCAGTTCTGTATCGAGGAGGCAACATGTTTGGGCTCGTCCAATGTATAAGTTATATATATAAAATATATAAAAATAAATAGAAAGCCCAAATGTGTTACTGATATGGTTATGGTTGAAGGAACAAACTATGGTCAGTCCTTTAATACAGTAGGCCAGTGGGGAACACATCAAAAGTTATTTACATGTTGAAATATTCATGTTTTACATACAATATGGTAAAAAGAAAGAAAATATAGCTAATGTGAAGGCAATGGGTTTGTTCTTTTTATATTTATTTGTCTATTTTTTTAATATCATCACTTCTGGTGTGTTTTGTGTTTTGTTTTTGTAAAGATACTAATTGTATGCCCTGCCGCAGTATTCTTGTGAAGAGATTTCACATTCAGGGATCTTTGCTAGCTGTTATGAGCTGTAACTGCTTTTTACTTCCTCTGAAAGAGATTTTCTTTAGTAAAATACCCGCTCCCATCAGTTCCTTGAGGTCTGACATGCGTGGGTTTTTTTTGGCTTTGTTACCCAGCAGCTAAAGCAGCAGTAGGTTTGATTTGGCAAGTCATTTGGAAAAGGAGGAGTGGAGAAGTGCCCTGTAACCACTGAACAGTAACCGCCTGTTTTACCTGAAATTTTAGCAGCAGAAGTAAGTAGGATATGCAGATGGATAGGTATGAAACTTTTATAATACTGAGAAGCATATAAAATGTACACATGTGGAAGTCTAACTGTTCTGTAACTGAAATACTTTTAAAAAAAGACGAGATCTGCTTGGATGTAATTATGGATCAGGTCATAAGCAGTGTTGAGGTATTCAGAGTAAATTATTGAAAGCCGAAACTGAGAAGTACATTAAGTGACATTCTGTTAAATTGATTCGGATGCTAAGTAGTTTTAAATATTCAGTATCAAAAGTCTCTAAAATTAGAGGGCACAGTTTTGATGTGTACACACAACTCTGCCCTTGGAAACTAGGAGCTAATTGAATAAAGACATGCCTGTCAGCTGTATTTGCACGCTGCTAAAAATGTCACTCTGTTTTATACTATCAGTGACTGTCAGCTTTATTAGCAGTATGCTTGTCTATTAATTCAAATGCTTTTTTGAATCATGTCAGATTAAGTTTTGTTTTTCAAATGGCAGGTGTTAACTGCTTTCTGTTCCTCTCCAGGAGAAAATATCTCTGCAGCAGAAAGCAATATATAATAATTAATTTTACATCATAGATTTGGATGTGAGAAGCTAAACTGGAGCACTAATGTACAAAGGTCAGTCTTAGAAAAGTTTAGACATATTTGCAAGTGTATTAAGCACTTTAGCTGTTGTTTGAAGACAGTCGCACAAGGCAAAATATATAAGCTCTGCACCTAATATGTGATATCTTTAAAATCTTCATTACTTCAGTAGGTCATTTTAAAAATTGAATTTTTGCTTTTTTAGAATGAAAATATGAAAGCAGCTCAGGCAGTTCATAGTACTAGACAGTAGTTTTATTATCTTAGGAATTATGAACATGGCTTTCATATATTGCAGTATCTTTTGTTTATATACAGGTGCAGGGAAGGAGAATGCTGTAAGATCTCCCTCACTCTGGGACGATTTGCTCTCTGCAGCTTTTCGAATCAACAGAATCTTGATCCTTTTAGATGAACAGGAGGCCTGGGACGCAAAGGAGCAGTGTTGTGTTTTAGTGGAGTAGGACTAGCTGGAAGAATCATACAGTACTTGTTTGTGTTGATGTAACTGGGATGCAGATTGGGCCCAGTCAAGCCAATCTGCTTGTTCGCTGTTAACAGATGCACAGCTTCCAGCTTTGTTCCTGTCTCCTTTGTGGTACCATGTCTGGTGCTCATTCATTCTCTTGAGAAGCCAGTTGCAGCACCTATGAAAGACTGACTCAGCAAAAAAGCTGAAGGGGTTTCTGTCCATTAACTTGGCTACACTGAAGTGAGATGGCAGGAAATGTCAAGAAAACCAGAGGAAGTGGACTGTGTATTTTAATAGCTCTGGAGTGTTGGAGGAAATCATCTGACTTGCCTAGCCACAACCTTCCTCTATCAAAGAAATTTAGATCTGTCTCTAAGGGACTGCACACCTCCTCCTGCTATCATTGTGGGCTGTGGGTAGAAGCTAACTTCAGCTGCTGAATAAAGAATACTGATTTGCTAGAAAGGGAGGAAGGAAGGAAGAAACTGGGAAAGTGAGAGAACTGATACATTGCATAAACTATAAGGGTTGTGGGTTGATAATGGATGATTAGTGGGGTTCTTAAATATTACATATTTTAGGAATGACTGTAATAGTACAGGCTGTCTCCTATACTTGGTAAATGTGTGGGTTGAGAAGTTATCTGAAAACCTGTTACCAAGGGGATATAGTTGCATTACTGTATTAGAAATCATTGCCAAGCCTGTGTGATGGACATCAGTCATTGAATTGTGAGAATACTGGAAGTAAAAAGTTAAGCTTTCAATACAATATTGAAAAGAATGATAAAGATCAAACTTCTAAACTCCACCAGATTTTTGGTGTCAGTAAGATAATTGATGACCTTATTGTCAGAAATAGTTAATTATGTTACTGGTCCAGCATGATCAGAAGAGTTGCTACTTAATGATTTTTCTAGACATTTGGAACTAATTATTCTCTTGTTAAAGACTTTAATAGAAAATGTGGGAGAAAGTACCTGTGTTGTGCATCTTCAGGATGTCTTCTGTATTTCCAGGAAGACTCCTTTTTCCAGGACAGAACCAGAACCTGTTTGAGTGACCTGGTGTCAGGGATAAAGATAACTTAGATATTATCTGTCTGTGGCCTTTTCTGTGCATATGAGAAGGTTCATGGTTTCTGAGAGTGTTAAATCAGTGATGAACACTTGTTCTGATGGTCTGTAATTGTGCAGAGTGGGAGTATATTGACACCACTAGTACATAACTGTCACTGTGTTTATTTAAGAAATACTGATAAGTGAAGATGAGCTGTTATTGTGTGCTGTTGTTATCCTGGTGCCTGATGTTATTCTGGCATGTACATTTTTGATGCATTGGATTTTAAGATTGTGTTTTGAAATGGATAGAAATACGACTGTCTTATAAATTGTTTGCTTTCAGTTATTTATTTTGGTGCATATCAAAGGATTGATGCCTTGTGGGCTGTCTCTCACTATTAGTGTGTGTAGTCAGCTCCCCTGGAGTTCCATTTCCTTGCCCTCTGGTGAAATTGCAGTAGCAAATGAATAAGAAAGAAGTGTGGTCTCTGATGCTTTACTTTCATTGTGCTATTACTAAAGCATTTGTTGTAGAGGAGGTGGAGCTCCATCTGTCTATGACTTACTCTAAATTATCAGATCCAATGCGGGTTCTGAAAAAGTGATTTTTATCTTTGCTGTCAGTGGGAGCTAGAGATCCTGTAGGAAGTGGATTTTAGAAATGCAGAAATAGAGAATTTAGAATGTAGAATTTAGAATGTATTTAGAATGCTTTTGTTTGGAATAAGATAGTGTATGTATATAACCTAATTACATAAAAACAGTATGATTTTGATTAGTTACAGTCCACCTAATAAAAATAGTGAAGGGTGAAGGATGAAAGGGGTAAAAAAAGCCAACAAGATTTTTCTCTTCAACTAGATATTTGGGGTGGGGCAAAGTTAACCTATTGGCAGAAGTGGATTAGTTTTCTCTTGTGTGTAAGGCAAAACACCTAAAGGGTATGTCAGAAACGAACAGGATGTATGCTAGAAGAAATGCTAGAAGAAAGTATGGCTAGTCAGTTTTATGAGCCTAATATTTTTTATATGGATCAGTGCTTTTCATCTGTTTTTATCTATAAGCTAAAATAAATTAACTGCTGCTTTTGGTAGGATATAGAGATGGTATATTTGAATGGTCTACTATCCAAGGTATCTTAAATTATAGAGTATATACAGTATTGTCATGGATTCAGCAGTAGCAGTCATTTTTCTCCTTCTTGGTAGCAGGTGCAGCGCTGTGTTTTTGACTTTCGGTCTGGGAACAGCGCTGATAACACCAATGTTTTCAGTTACTGCTTAGAACATTTTGGTCTGGCCAAGGACTTCCTGAGTCTCATGCTCTGCCAGGGAGGAGGGGAAGCCAGGAGGAAGCAGAAACAGGACATCTGACCCAAACTGAGCAAAGAGGTATTCCATACCACAGCACGTCATGCCCAGGATGGAAAACAGAGAGCAGACACCCAGAAAGGTGGGGGTTTGCTGCTTGATCGGGCTTGGTATCAGCTAGTGAGCGTTTGTATTCTCTTTCCTTATATTTCCCTTACCATTATTATTATTGGTGGTAGCAGTAGTGGTTTGTATTATACCTAAGTTACTAAACTGTTCCTATCTCAACCTGTGGGAGCTGCATACTTTCAATTCTCCTCCCCATCTCCCTGGGAGTGGGGGGAAGAAAGAGAGGGGTGTGAGTGAGCAAGCTGCATGGCTGAGAGGCTTAAACCACGCCAAATTTGTCTTTCATTGATCAAGTTTTAAATAGGAAGATTACATAGCCAATGCTGTTGCTCATGCATTAAAACTCTTATATCTTCATTATAGGCCAGATTTCTCATACATTTGTTCAAATACGTGCTAAGATAACTGGAGTTGAACTCTTATCACTTGTAATGCATTGGTCGGTTCTTGACCTTTTTTAAAGAAGTAGATGTCTCTGGCTGACAAGGTCTCAGGTATACTGAGCTATAAGAAAATTAGCTTACTCATGTACCAGTGCACAGGGAGCATCTGAGCGCAGTGCAGGCAGCCATTTGTATTTTTGCCTTGGTGCCTGGTCATGTTGTGCAGCCCTGGCGGAGTCTTTTGCTGCCAGAGCGGGAAAGCTTCTGTTTACAGGAAATAACTGTTGTGATATGTATTCCCTGCTCACAGGAAGAACTATAAATGTAAGCATCAAGGAAGCAGCCATGTTAGAAACATTTAGGGTTCCTTTTTACATTTTTTCCCCCTTTTATTTTTTTCAATTTTTATTATATAAAATTACTTAATTCAGCTGTTGCTTGAATGTTTGCAAAGTATAAATTCAGATTTTGAAAGAAAAGAGCTAAAAAATAGCTGACACACTTTTTATCAGTTTCAAGCTTGGATTCCAAACTGACCAGTGCAGTTAATTATGAAAACACATACAGAAGGTAACACTGCAGTTTAATGAATAATTCTGCTTTAAATTCTTTCCACAACGTTTTCTAAGAGTAATGTTCATAGTGTAATCTAATATTGAACCCCTTTTTATTATTTCCTCTGTATTGATTTAATTAACTAAGATGAAGAATATTTGTTTCATAAGATGTTGTAGAAGGTATTAGGTAAATTGTTGCAAAAGCTAATGCAGTGCTATAAAACTTAGAACTTCCTTGTTTATAAACTTCATGCTTTATATTAGAAGGCTCTCTAGAGTGGAAAAATGAATATTTCATGTTCATACAGTGGGCATGCACAAGTGTCAAATACAATGTTCCTTAAATCTGACATAAGTATTTTGCACAGACTGTTCAGTCTCATTCCAGCAATGTCAGCACCTCACAATTCAGAGTTTTGGAAATAAAATTTTAAAATTTTAAAATTGCAGCAAGCTGCATTGTGATGTGTAGGAGGTGATTCATGATCATGAAATCATGATGCCCCCTCAGAAAACAAGCAAACAAACAAAACACTTCTCTGCTGTTTCTTCAGTCGAGGGTGAGATTTGAGATTGACCTTAGTTGTTATATCAGCTGTTACTTCATCAGTCATTACCTGGGGATTAAAGATCCTTGCAGCAGACCTGTTTGAGTAGCCCCTTAGTCTCCTGCTTGCTAAGTTGATTTAGCGTCCTGTGCAAATGTTTTCTCTATCAAGAAGGAATAGGCCTGAAGCTGCATCGCATCAGGATCATGAACTTGTATTAGCTTTTTAAGCTTTTCTAATTGCTGTGGGTAATTTATTTTCTTGATACTGTTCTGTTTTGAAGCTTGTGGAAGTTTGTTTTGATAACTGCGTGCTTCTTTTAATTCTCAAGGGTGATGAAGTTCAGCTCAATCCCTTTCTCATAATATTAGATCTGTGCCAGAATATGTGCAAATTTATGTATTCTTATCAATAAAATACTAATTTACTTTCATCAAAAGTAGTACATAGCCAGTGAGGAAACATAAAACACTGAAATGCAACAGAACAACCACCACTGAAAAGCTTGAATATCACTTTGATTGGTTGTTTAGAGATGAAATTGTATGTAGTTATCTTTTGTATCTTTTTGTAATTTGTCTTGATCATTTTGATGGCATGTAGTCCAGGCCTCATTGGAAAAAAAAAAAATAGATCTGGAAGCTTACAGTTTTAAATTTATTTTTCATTGTTCTATTACTTATTAAATTATGTTCTCTCTACTCATTACAGTTCGTTCTCAAATTGTTTGCATGTTGTATTTAGGTACTTCAGTCTACCCCTTTTCATTACTTGCTCAAATAGAGTAGTCTGGGAACAGTTCAGTTGTAAGCACTGTCAAGTAAGGCTCAAAATGAGACTAAGATATGAGGTTTTGCTCAGAAACTGGTCTTTCTTGGGAAATGCTTTCTGTCTTAAAGTGAGAGCATATTTTTTCTGGTATGGTGCTCTTTCAATGATGCTGGACAACTGCAAATACCTCATCCTGCTCATTTATGAGGAAAAAAACGAAGCTCCAGGACAAGCCAGTTACAGTTTGAGGCGCCTTCTGGCTTCTTGAAGACCTTCAACCCACACTAGAAAGCCTAGTATCGCATAGTATGCCTCTTAGTTATCAACAATATGAAAACAGTCTTACAGTGTTTCAGTTGCCATTAGACAATTATTAATGTATTAATGGAAGACAAGCACATTTTGAAACTGAATGCTGCCTTCTTAAATTTTCCCAGTGAGATAATTATAGAATGCTATTTATTTACAGAAACTGTTCTTCCAGTTCCTTCATTAGAGCACAAATGACCTGATCTTTAAAAAGTTCAGTTTTAAGTTTAGTTTTAATCATGCAATCCCATTAATGTGAATGAGCTTTTCACTAATAGGCCTAAAGTTAAGTAAGTCTTTTTTTGTTTGCACAAATCAGAACTTAACATGTGATCCTGCTGATTAACCTTGATTCTCCTTGGCCTTCTGTTTCTGAGGATTTGCTGGTGTTATGGCTTGGACATTACAAATCAGTTTATCTTCCTTGGAAGTTGTTTGGACAAGAATGGAAGCTAAAATTTTCACAAGAGTGCAGTGAAGTTGCATATACAAAATCTGTGGCAATTCATTTGCCCTAGTGTATTTGATAAATTTTGCTATTTAAGTCTCAATACAAAGTAGTACATGAAAATTTTCAGCTGTGTAAAACCTGAATTTATCTTAAGATCATTAGTAATGTTTCATGATATGTTTAAAACTTCAGTTCAAATTAATAGTTATATACAGGACAACATCCCTTCTTAAATAAAGAAGATTAAGAACAATAAAGAGCAGTCTCAAATCATGGAAATATGCCTTCCTGTTCTAAAACGATGTGTGGGAATGTGAGAATGTAGATGACTTTGTGTTAGTATTAGCACATGATTGTTTTTTTAAAAAAATACATATATATACTTATATTCACAAATGAATTTAATGAAAAACTGTGCATTCAAAGATAGTAATACATGCATCAGGACTGAAAGAATTGGATCTCCTCTTTGGTTTTTGGTGCTGTTTTGTGACAAACTATTGTTTTGCATTCCTGGGAAAGAAAGTGGTGATTGTAAGTGTAGCTGTTGGAAAAAAACAAGTATCATATAGTCTCAACAACAATGAAACATGTTACTATCTTCTTCATATCAGTATTGACTTCCACTGGTAGCTGGGCATGGTTATCAAAGTACACTTTGTCAACAGTGTACTTTATCAAAGTACACTGTTATTTTTATGTATATTTTTACCCATTTTTCATATACCATGCTATGTAACATAAACTTTCTCAAGACAGAAAAACTTATTCTTTGCACCCATTGCCCTCCCTAAGTAGGAAAGGAAAAAAATGTATATACATATACAATGCAGGCAAGCACGCAAGTAGAGTATTTTTACCTTCTGTTAAAAAAAAAAAAAAAAAGCAGGATTTTAATCTGCATTCAATAATTTCTCAAGATTTCAATTATTGAACTGAAAATTATTAACCATGCCTATTAAAAGCCTTAAATTATTGTTTGGGGGGGATAGTTTACATATATGTGTGTATGTGCACATATATATATTAACCTTAGAGCAACGGAAATGGGAAAGTGAGCAAAAATTAATCAGGGAACTTTACAGTAGAAATTGTAACAGACAAGTGCAACTACTGAGAAATGGAAACTTGTAGACATTTTGTTCTCAGTGGTACACACATACATACACACACATCCCTGTGGATGGTGTTTATGTGTGTGTTTACACAGCCTTTGAAAATCAGAATAGTTTTAAACAGAAAAAGTATTTCTTTGATCTTCTTGTAGCTAGCTACAGGTTCTAGTGTGTAATCAGAAAAAACAAACTTAAGGACTATAGAAATATTAGTGGCAAAGAAGTAAATTAGCTGCCTTTTCTTTTGTCTTTTGTCACTGTTTTCCTGTTGGTTTCTGTGGATTCATAGAATTATTTTACTTGCAGATTTTTGGTCCTGGATTATGCTTGGGTGTAAATTTCTGAAAGATAGGAGATGGATTTACTAAATGAATAAAGAAGTAGTGATCACAGGCAGGAGTACTCCTGAGAATCTAAGCAGGTTTTTCTGTTGTAATATCAGAAAGAATAACTATGAATATATATATATAATACACTGAGAGACTGCAGTGCACTTTTAATGTAGCCATGCATAACTATTTTAGTACACTCTCCTAAGAAACCATATAAAATACCTCAGTCATTTCCATGACTTTTCAAATCTCACTTTGAGACCTTTTTCATTTAACTCTAAAACCAGGGTTTTACCTGAATTTAGTACATCATTTCTTTCTGAATTTCAATACAGCAAGCTAGAGAACTTGTGAAAATGTTTTATTGGGATATTTTGGAAATGTTCAGATTGGTAGGGACTGCACTGATGGAAAATGCAGAAGTTGTGTCTTATATAGTAGAAATCATTGTATTTTCATATTAATGTTCCATGATAGGAAACTTAGTTATCCTGATTTGAGGAATCCTCCAACAATTGGAAGATCTTTAAAAGTAAGATAATCAGAAAAGATCCATTCCACTGGTCTAAGTTGCCCCTAGGGTGAAACAAATGTGCGCTTGATGCTTGTGTTCAGTAATACTACAAAGTGACAATGCAAATGCAAATACTTGCTGCTAAAAAAAACCTGCCAAAACAACAAAAAAAAACCACCAAACAACAAATAAACCCCCCGTGATTTTTTTCAAAGCAAAGGAACACTTAAAACCTGACATCAAGAATTGCATTTACTCAGTCTGTTCAGGCAGCCTTTTGTAAGACATTTGGTATTTTTCTAGTTATTAGAGATTTCTTTCTTGCCGAGTAAGCAGAAGTAGGTATCTCAGATACATCTATATTTACAACAGCATTTATCCATAGAAAATTCCAGCACCAAATTTCACAAATTTTCCTTTTGATTTGTTTGTTACTTATAGGCAGACATTTCTTGTTTACATACCCACAAAACCATAGATGTTTGTCTGTATCTAGCTCCTTCATTCATCCATCTGGGCAAAGCTGCCTTTGCAAGTTATGTGACTGTTCTGTGTTCAGTTCTGAGTTGTGAATACTTTGCAAAATGAGTTGCTAAGTTATACTGTTTGCATTTAACAGATAACATGTTACTATAGGCATCTGTGAGATAGCTGTGCCATTCCATTTGAAGAATACTGAATAACTCAGTCTAAAACAGAACCAAATACATTTATGGATGGAATTGATAAATTGAGAAGCCTGGTGTTTAACATTGGTTGAGTTGGAACAGTAAGAAAAGAAGAGAGGAAGATAAGATTAAAATAAAAAAGTTATGCTCAGTATGTGCTTTTCAAAAGAGTAGAGGAAGCTAATAATGAAAGGATGAGTGCAGATAAAGAAAAATCTAGTTGGTACTGTGTAGAAGAGAAGCATTTTTAGGGAAATGGTAAGAAAACAACATACCATCAGCAATACTGTGTGTCCAACAGTGATTGTAGTGTATTTGGCGGAAGTAATGTCCTGAAGAAACTGAAGACTTAAGTGTCTCAGTTAATGTGTGGTGTGAAAAGGTTTGTTTATAAATACAGACTTCAAATTTATACTCAACATATATGGATGTCTCCTTTTCTCTTTACTAATAATTCTTATTTCTGTAATGGCATAAGAGAAATCCTGAAGCTGCCAATGACCATTGAGCAGGGCTCTTATTCACCTTTTTGTCATTTAAAATTATTCCTGTTCTTCAGTGCTGGATTCTTGGGTGGTAGTTTTACTTCTGAAACAGATTTTCTATTACTGGGGGTTTTGCGACTTCCATGAATCTCTTTTTTTTTTTTTTTTTTTTTTTGCATAAACTGAAGGGTGTACATTGAAGGAACAACCTGGTTCAGCAGCTGCAGGAGTTGATTCAATTTGTACACCTGTAAAAAAGGAGTAGGAATCAACTGAACTGGTACCATTTAATTATAGGCTTTATGAAGTAGATTTGTTATAAAAATTAATCTAGCTCTGCAGAAGCTGTTACAGAGTCTATGAAGGTCTAAAATGAAGAGAGGGCCCCTGATGTGTGCTGTAAGAGACCTGAGAGGGAAAAGCTGGTAGGTGGTACCTTCCAGGTGTTCCTCCTTATTACAAGGAGTAGAGCTGCCAGGCCTACTTCAGGAGCTCTGGGGAAGACATGTCCTGTCCCTCTGACTGCAGAAGCAAGTCATATACAAATGCTGCAAAAGGCATGGTTATCACCCTATTCTAAAAGGCAGTGGTCAGGTACTGGGCTGCTCTACAAGGATCTCCAAATAATACCACATGATTTGCTGCCTTTTATATCCACACACACACACACACACACACCCCTCCCTTTCCTCTTTCAGGTTATTCCATTTTACAGTCTCCTTCTCCCCTCCCAAGTGAGCAACTTGCTTATAATTACCTTTTCCTTATTTGTTTCAGTTTTTCTACAAGTACACTCAAATACCGCATTTCTGGTAGTATTTCTTAGGGAGTGTCAATCTTTCAAAGTATTACTGAGATAGTTACCTAGGCAGTGATTTGAGTCTGCAAAAGAGCTCCCATGTTCTTCTGGAATGGTCTGTGAGGCTCAGGTCTTCTCACATAGGTCTTTGTGAAACCCAGACGTTCCTTATGGCTCTGTAACTTCTTACATTGTTATCTGTTGCCTCCAGCAAGTTTTTTCATATCTGGTGGTTTCTGAACTCCTGTTTATTTAGCTTAACCCCAGGACAGTTCTCTTTTCCACAAGCTTTTCTGCAGTCTCAGAGAAGTTACATCAAGCCTAGAAGCCCTTTGAGCAGGGCTTTGTACTAGGTGATGCCCAAAGGTCCTTCCAACCTGCTTTATAGGATTCTGTGATGTTAGAAATGAGGTGTCAGGATGTTGTAAAGTAGGTACATCGCAGAATCACAGAATCATTAGGGTTGGAAGTGTGATAAATGAATTGCTCAAAACCGGATAAAAATGCTAAGTTCAATTTATTAAGTGAATAAAGATAAGCAAACAGCTCTCGGTGGGCGGGGGAGTCTTTGCTCCACCGATACGCACACCTCATGACACACACTCCTGTTTTTTCTCTTTTCCCATACATATACAATAACGGGGTGTAAAAATGTAAATTATCTCTTGCTTCGTATTAAAATGAGTTTGGCAAGTCCCTCCTGCATGTGCACTGCCTCCTGGTGGTCTTGGGCAGGGGTCTTGGGATGAAGTAAGAGTCTTCCTCTTTTACACTTTTTTCTCTTGCACATGTCTCTTGTTGGTTCTCCTCCTTCTCTCTCTCCCCCTTCTTAACCGTCCTTTACTGGTCTTAGCTTGTAGTTCTTGGGAACTGCAATCTTCATAGGTAAGGGGGGCTTCTGCTGTTCCTCATAGATAAAAGAATAAAAGGAACATCTGCAGTTTCTAACTTCACAAACTTCCCGTCAAGGTCTGTGTATCCAGGAACACCTGCAGTTTGAAACTTCACAAAACTTCCCGTCAAGGTCTTTGTATCCAGGAACACCTGCAGTTTGTAACTTCACAAAACTTCCCATCAAGGTCTTTGTATCCAGGAGGCTCTAATGTTTATAGCAATGTTTAAAGAGATACTTACAGCTATGTCTTTACAACAGCAGTGTTAAAATGAATACATACATTATATACAACAGTTTTGGTCATACAAGGGATAAATCATTTAATTCCATATTTGTCTTTTGATTGACACAGATCATATTTACATAACTCACAGAAGAGACCTTTGGAGGCTGTGTAGTTAAACCGCCTGCCAAGGCAGGGCCATCTACAGCAGGTTACACAGGAACATGTCCAGGTGGGTTTTGAATGTCTCCAGAGAGGGAGATGCCACAACCCTCCTGGGCATCCCGATCCAGTGCTCTGCCACTCTTAGTGTGAAGTTGTTCCTCATGCTGAGGTAAAACTTCTTGTGTTTTAGTTTATGGCCATTGCTCCTCATCCTGTTGCTGGGAACTATTGCAAAGAGTCTGGCACCTCCTCCTGGCACCCACCTCTGAGATATTTATGTGCATTAATGACATCCTCTCTCATTCTTCCCTTCTCTAGACTAAACAGGCTCAGCTCCCTCCATCTCTCCCCATAGGAAAGATACTGCAAACCCCTGATTATCCTTCTGACCTCAGCTGGACCCTTTCCAGTAGGACCTTGTCTTTCTTGTACTGAAGAGCCCAAAACTGGACACAGTACTCCAGATGTGGCCTCACAAGGGTTAAGTAGAGGGGGAAGATCACCTCCCTCAACCTAAAGTTGAATGAAGCCTGAAGAAGTCTTCGTGCCACTTTCACTGAAGCCGGGAACAATTTGCTTTGGTTTCATGCAGTGCTCAAAATAAATTCAAACTTGAAATAGAATCCAGGTTACTCTTTCTTCTTTGCAAAGAATATTTTTTTACTATTTTGCCAGTAACTGAACCAAAGAGATGGTCTTACCTGTCAAAAGTTGGGTGCTATTTGACCTCCTGATCTAATTTCTCAAAAAGTGAATTCCATAAAAGGGATCTGAACACTGAAATATTGTTTCATAAGCTCCCCTTTCTGTATATTGCTGTAATTAAGTTTTTTTTTTTTTTTTCATGGTTTTATTGTGGGCTTTTGCTTTCTAGAAATTTTAACTCAAAAACTGTATCACTATAGATTAAAAAAAAAAAATAAAAGATATGCAAGATGCTTTGTCCTGGTTTCAGCTGGGATAGAATTATTTTTCTTCATAGTAGCTGGTGCAGTGCTGTGTTTTGGCTTTAGTCGGAGAGTAATTCTGATAACATACCAAAGTTTTAGTGGTTGCTATGAAGTGCTTACCCTAAGTCAAGGACTTCCAGTCTCTCATGCTCTCCCATGAGAAAGGACACAAGAAGCTGGGAGGAAGAAGAGATCGGAACACCTGATCAGAACTGGCCAAAGAGATATTCCATACCATAGAACATAATGCCCGGAATATAAACTAGGGGGACTGATCACTGGTCAGGGACAGGCTGAGAATCCATCAGCAGGTGGTGAGCAGTTGTATTGTGCATCACTTGTCTTTCTTGGATTTTATTCCTCTCTTTCTCTTTTTCCTACTCTCTCTTTTTTTTTCATTTATTTCAATTACTAACCTGTTCTTATCTCAACCCATGAATTTTACCTCTTTCCTATTCTCTCCATCCCACTGGGAGAGGGGGACAGGGAATGATGGAACTGCTGTGTGGCACTTAGTTGCCAGTTGGGGTTAAACCACAACATACTCTCTTACTGAGGAAAACAGTTGATGCTGAGTGCTACTGAACTATTCAAAACCTTATCTTTTCTGACCTTGGAATTTTGCAGTTCACCTCTTGGGAACTGGAGGTTTGTCATTTGAGTCCAGCATACAGAAAATGAGCTAGGTTGGTCACGATTATGACAGACAGTGATAAATAAAAGTTTGCCATGACTCCTTTTTGAGAAAAGAAATCTGTAAGTTGCATGCTTTAAATTAAGAGCTTATTGGGAAATTTCAGACAAGAAATTATTTAGCTGCAGTGTTTCAATTTGTGAAAAGCAAAATTTTATAGAAGGGTTCTTTCAATGGGGAAAAAGGCTCAAAGTTATTTACTTATGCCATTTAAATGTTTTCAAATTAAAATTACCTTGCTTTGAAACCTGGCTGATTTTTAATGTTAAAACATTGTATTTAAAGAAAATATTTTCTTAATTGACCAGAATTGGTTTATCTACCTTGTCTCAGTTTTGTTTTCCTTAATTATTTCAGTAATGTAGGTACATTAAAAATGGAACAAAGAGCTGGTTTTCTTCCTGAGTTGTGAAATACATAAAAAAAGTAGATTAACTCAGAAACAATGGTCACAATTTATGTTTTGATTCAGAAAGAAGAGAAAAAATGGCCAGAAAAATTTATTTTGGTTGTTTTCTCTGTTGAAATCTATCACATTTTGGGCATGCTTTCTGTCTGCTCTTCAAACACTGGAAAAGGAATGTTTTCAGATTTTAAGCACACATGGCAAGATTTGTTTAAAAGGATTGGTCATTTAATATTTTTATCTAAAACAATGAGATTTAAGTTTATGCATAGAGCGACATATTTATCACTCTTGTAATCTGAAAAACATCTGTACACTCTATATTATGTGTTGTCTAAGTTTCTATAATAATAATAATACAATGAACAATGTGCATGATTTTAAAGAGTTTCCAGTGCAATGCTGAACTGGTAGAAAACTACGGGAGGTAAATGTCTAATACTTTTTAAAGCATCTAATGTCTACATTGGACCTCCCTTCCCTTTCGTTATTTTTCACTAGTCATTTGGCATTCTACCACACTGCCGAGAGGAGATCTTGTTATTTATTTTTGAGAAGCAATTTGTTAGGACAAACAGTACCTGTGGATTATACACAAGTGGGCTGCTTCAAGTTCTTCATTTTTAAACTGGGTAGTTGCTCATCAGAGTTTCATGTATTTGCTTTGTTCCCTGATTGGGTGACC
The DNA here is from genome assembly GCA_025447955.1 of Psilopsiagon aurifrons. NCBI lineage: Eukaryota > Metazoa > Chordata > Aves > Psittaciformes > Psittacidae > Psilopsiagon > Psilopsiagon aurifrons. The sequence continues at coordinate 4,705 of JAOEHY010004630.1, read as the reverse complement.
TGACATTTATAAATGAGAGGAATGACTCAAGAAATCACTAAAATTTTTATTCTGCTAGCAAGTTCCTCAGGAAGAGAAACAGCACAGAAGAAAAGCATCTGCTGCTTTGGGAATGTAAAAGGACTCTTGTGCTGTCTTGCATGTCTGTATTATCCTTGACTAGCTACATGGACTCCTGATATAAATGTAGATGGATTGGTCTCTCTGATAGAGGAAAAGAGAAAGACGTGAGTCAGATTCATGAATCATCTGCTTGTGTTTCAGAGGTAATGGCTAGCATGACTGTGGGTGCAATTATAGTTACAGAAATGATGGCTGGATTTTATCTGTCTAATTGTGTTGTTGCTGTGTTGTGATTCTGATAGTCACTCTCTGCACAAATCTGATAGGTATAGTTGCAAAAAATATTTCTTCATTTGTGATTGTGGCAGAGCACTTCTGTTATCCTGAAGTTGCTATGTGTCTGCTTGTTGTATACAGAATAGTTTGTATGCCAGCTGAGGACAGGCATTGTATCTCTGAATCACTGTTGTTTGCAAATTATGTACATTTTCTGTTTTGTTTGCAAACTTTGCAAATCTCCATTTGTTGGGTCTTTTTAATCATTTTCACTCTGTTTCACAATATATCTTTACTAAGCAGGGTAAAAGATCTGTTAGTTTGTAGTGTTTAATAGTTCAGTCATTCATGAATATAAGAATGCCTTCTAATAACCCTCTTCAATGTATTTTCTAAAATCAGTGAGCTTTTTAAATTACCTCTGCAGTTAACCACTCACTGGAGCCATTTATTACTAAAGGCAGTATGGCAGATCACAGCTCATCTTGCATATTGTCTAACCAAAGCATCAATTAGATACACTTTCAAAAATCCTATTATCACAATAAAACTTCAATTCCACAGTAGTTCTAAAGTATTTTCAGCATAACAGCACAGGTGTAGATCTGTGAGCTGCCTGTTTGTAGCCTGGAATGATAAACTTTTTTCTGATGGATATTTCAAGGGCTGATTTCAGGGGGATTGTTGTAGGGCATTGTTGATGTTTTTGTATGTAAAGGACTGGACATCCCTCCTTTTTTCTTTTTTCTTTTTTTTTTTTTCTTTTCCAATTTTATTATTGTCATTGATTAAAACCAGATTTGAAAAGAATCCTTTGTTTGTGCCATGTGGTATCAATCTCCTTTGCCGTATAATGTGTTGGATTAGTTGCCTAGCTGTAATGTGGCTAATTTTTACTTTGTGAGTGGTGCTTCAGTTAATGCTATCCATTAAGGAATCCATTAAAGGTTGTATTTAGCAGTAAGCTATGCATAGGACCAGAAGAAAACACTTTGATCACTAGTCCACTTTGCTTTTTATAAATTCCTTGAACTCCTATTGAAGCTGCTGCTTTAAGACCTTGATACAAGACGGTCTTGACAGTGTCAACAAAAAGGAATGATAAAGCCGGTGCCAGCACAGTTTCTTTTGCCACAAGCAGCATTAAAACCTTTTGAATGTTCCTTGTGAGTATTTATCTCCTAAGGCTGTTCCAGCTTTTCACACTCTCCGCTCATCCTCACGGTGCTATTAGGTATGGTTCCTGTAGGGTTGTGTCCTCTGGGGAAGTCCATCTAGATGAAACACATGACTAATCTAATTCAACCTAGGTGTTACCAGGAAATAGTTCTGCCCAGGGCTGCTTGCCCTGCTCAGCGTTTCTTTTCTCTTTTAATTGCAGGTGCTGCTAGGCTTTCCTGCCAACTTTCTTCATAACAAAATCTGAATTCCAGTTCACATACCTCCTTCTTTAAGGAATGTGGTGACTCTTCTATAAGTAATCTCAAAAGCTTTTCTTCATACCATGTCTGTTCCATTTTATGACTCCAGCTAGTTTAGATGATGCAACCTATTTTAGCCAGCAAGGTAACTTTTTAAGGCCTATTAAAATAGCAGGGACTCTGGATTCTGAACATTAAAGTGCTGTACTTTAATATTGGAGGTAAAAGTCAAGTAAAAATTAAAATTAACTTTAATCTAGAGCTTGAATCAAACTAGTGCTGGCTAATAGTTAGCACTGCAGCAGTATTTTAAAGGGAATCATTGAAAGGCTTTATTCCATCCTGTCAAAATAGTCAGAACTAAATAAAAACTAAAAATATCAATGTGTTAATGCTGGATGAAAGTCATCTCTGGCTTTATCTTCTTTTTTAGTCTCAAGAAAGTACAAACATAATATAATACATTTACAGAGGAGAAGATCAGACTTAGCTGTTGTACTAGAAATAAAGAAGAGTCTATACTTGTGCTGTCTTGAACATTTAGGTACAACCTGTCCAATATCAAAACTATAATGCAAATAAGAACAGAAACAGAACCACAAGCTGTTTCAGTTAATTCACATTAATTTAAAACTAAGAGCATGTTCAGGAGTTGTTAACCCAAAGGGTTTTTTTTTTTGTGATCTTCACAGAATAATAGTACCATATTAATTTCTATGACTTAGAATCTATTGAAATTTCACAGAGTTGAGTCAGTAAAACAAGAAATATTAATTAATAAAAATCTAGCAATGAAGCTCATGAAGTATATCACCCACATTAAAAGGAATATTTTCAAGTAATAACTGGCTTGAATGGTGGAAGAGACATTCTGAGATTCTATAGTAGCCTGTATTATGAGCACTTAGGAAGAAATCTTATGTGAGAAACTGTGGAGGTAATGGAGGCTTCTGACATTACCTCTGTGGAGCTCCAAGCCAGCAGAGGAATGAATCCTCATAAATAGGGGTTGTTTGACATATGTCTGTCAGTAAGGATACTATTGAAAAATTAATCGCATGCTGCTATCTGAAATAATTTAATGAATTTACAATGATCTAGTGGTAAGTCTACAGCTAGACTCTACTGTTATCTTTAAAAAATCAAGTGGTAATTTAGAGTTATTTATTACTTCCTGAGCAATGCCTAATGCTGTGTCTCTAAGTATAGCATTAAGGCATGTAAAACCCGTATCTGTGCTGTCATTTGTCTTTCTGTTATGTAATGTAATAAGTTACTTTCCAGAGAACCAGCTAACTTGCTTTCCCGAATGAAAGATTTGTGTCTGGAGTTTTGTTTTCACTGTTTTAGAATACCCAAATATGTGTGATTTCCCTTACCTTAATAATATCACTGGATACAGCTGCTATTTTTGTCTCTTCCTAGGCTTTTGGTTTGATTGTTCCTTTTTCTGAGGGGTAGGAGGTCAAGGGGGAGAGGAAACACAAAAGGAGGGCATTTTTTGTTTGTTTTCTTGATACTTATTTGGGCAGTGTCAGGAGTGATTTACTCAGATCTAAGTAATTAATTTTATTTAATTTTTTTCTGTGTTTATAAATTGAGCCTAAGAATATCACAGCTTTTCACACCTACTGCATAGCAACCTGTAATCATTAACCCCATGCAGTTGTCCTTATAATATTATATTATTTATAGCTTTTTTTATGAATCAGATGCATCATCAGTTGACTTGCTTTGCAAATTTTATGTGAAAGTATGGAAGTTAAGTTAAAAGATCTTTTTTGGGTTTTGAGGGCAAAAAGCACAGGGAAATAAATACCAGGATTGCACTTTCCGGGGCAATTTCAGCATACCAATATGTATATCTGTTGTTATACCAACGCATATTTTGTGTGGAAATTTATTTCATTATTTTTGTTTTCAGTTAATGTTTTCTTTAAGTCAGCTGTCTTTGTCTTGATCTGTAGTAACTGGATCAAAAGGAGCGTGACCAGCATGTCGAGGGAGGTGATCCTGCCCCTCTGCTCTGCTCTTGTGAGACCTCATTTTGATTATTGTGTGCAGTTCTGGTGTCCTCAACATAAAAAGGACATGAAACTGTTGAAACAAGTCCAGAGGAGGGCCACGAGGATGATCAGGGGACTGGAGCACCTCCCGTATGAAGATAGGCTGAGAAAGTTGGGGCTGGGGTTCCTTGGGTGGCATGGAGATGTCCCTGCCTGTGGCAGGGGTGTTGGAACTAGATGATCTTAAGGTCCTTTCTGAGCCTAACTATTCTATGATTTCTTACACTTCACAGAAATTGCACTACTGGGTTTTTACACACACATCCTTACAGGACTGAGAGAAAAATCATCTCTAATAGCTTCACATATTAGCTTTCACAAATTCAGCCGTTTCCAGTTATACTTTCCAGTTTGCTTCTCTATCTTGACTTCATTTTCTGTGATTTCTCAGTGTCTTTGTTGTGTCTCACTATAATTTTTCTTCTGCTATTTATCTGTTCAAAATGCCTGATCATGTGTCAGTTTTGGATCCCATTTTAATTTCTCATTTTCCCTTTCCTCAAACCTTTCTCTCCAGAGCAGAATTTCTTTTGCCTTATGTGAAAGAACGATTTATACTTTTCATGGTAGCTTTCTTTTGTAGTTATTTTAATTTATTTTGTAAAAGGAATTTAAAAAAATTTGCTAGGAAAAAATAACAGTCTCCCTGTTCTAGATTAGCATAGACAATTTTTGAATTTGGTGACTAGAAGTCATCTGTACCAAAAGACTCTGTGTGTGAATGAATGGTACAAGAAATAACACCCCCTGATACTGTACAGTGTCATGGGTTCAGCAGTAGCAGCCATTTTTCTCCTTCTTGGTAGCTGGTGCAGTGCTGTGGTTTTGACTTGTGGCCTGGGAACAGCACTGATAACACCAATGTTTTTAGTTATGGCT
>JAOEHY010004629.1:5974-41003 GCA_025447955.1 Psilopsiagon aurifrons | reverse complement strand
AGTCATTAAGAACCTCAGCCTTCTCCAAATCCAGGGTAGCCAGTTCTCCTGATAGCTTCTGGAGAGGGCCCACGCTGCCCCTAGCCTGTCTTTTATTTGCAATGTACCTGTAGAATCCCTTCCTCTTATCTTTAACGTCCCTAGCCAAGTTTAATTCTAAGTGGGCCTTTGCTTTCCTAACCTGGTCCCTAGCTTCCCGGACAACATCCCTGTATTCTTCCCAGGCCGCCTGTCCTTGCTTCCACATTTTATAAGTCTTTTTTTCCTTTGAATTTTCCTAATTTCAAAACTGAAAGACAAACTTCTGTGTCCATATTACTAACATTCATTGCAGAACTCTTTATTAACATTGGAAATCTAGTACGTTGCCAACAGAGGCTCAAGACAGTCATTATAGTGGATACCTTTTAGACAAATGCTAAATAAAAATTGTATACATTTCCTGACAGAAAGCTTCATATGAAACATAATAGAATTTCTCATCTAAATTCTTCTTCAAACTGCCAACCCCTTATACTTTGACTTCCCAGTGATACCCTCAGTGATATCTCATAACCCTTTTGTATTTCTGGCGTTTGATTACCTATAGGTAAACTGTATCAGAAATACAAAACCAGAAATAGTCAGATGGCTTGTACTGGGTCTTCCCTGCCAAAGGATATAAGGAGAACTACTTATTCCCTATCACTGAGTAAGTTATGCACATTTATTAACCTCATGAGATGTGTATTCACTGCGTGCATAACTGAGTATCAGACTTGTTCTGTTGTTTTAGCTACTTACAGTCAGCCCCTGAAAATATGTCAAATAAATTAAAAAAAAACCTCTCTGTCCCTCTCACCAACAGAATTCCAGAGGTAGATGGTCTTGGAAAGGCTTTGGGACAAATGAAGTGCCAACTCATTCAAAGTGATGCATATCCAGTCATTGCTCATGTCAAAATTACTAGCACAGAAACATCTCTTCAGCATTCCAGTGGTAGACTGGATATACATTAACACTGGAAATGCATCTCAGAATCTTTAATTGAAAAAAAAGGAAAAGGGAAGGAATGCACTCCTGTTTCATTCCTGAATTGATTGAGGTTGGCAAGGGATTTGATAAATTGCTTCTGGAACACCTGGTGGCACCTTGGCAATTGTCACATGCATTTCTCACTGGTACATCCCATTTAGTTTGAACTCTGGAGAAGTGCACTCACTTTCACTATGAATTTGGAGATCTCATAGCAAGCATTATCCAATTAGAGTCTCAGCATAGAGATTACAGCAACTTCTTAGCCCTCAAAGGAACAGCCTTGGAAGTATTTTTAAACATTTCAGGAAGGCACGAGAGAAACACCTTAAAACCCAAACCCCTAAATAACAGGGAGAGGAGGAAGGATAAACACAGTATATGCATCAAGTTTAGAAAAAGGAGACAGGGAAATTAATTTCCTGGCTCTGCTAGAATTCTCAAATCACCTTAGGGGAGCTGTAAATATTTTCTACAGGGTACCGCATCCAGAAATCACATGGTATATAAGAAAATAACCAGAAAGTTTGACTCTTTTTCAACTTTCTCATACAAGCAACTGTGATTAAAAAGGTCATTTTCATTGACATGAATAACCGCAACTAGACTATAACTGTAAGTGAATCAGTAGAGGTCAGACTGCCAGGCATATTGGGTTTCACTGTCTTCCACAGGACTGCAGCTCTTTTACTGGTAGATGCGCTATAACTGACACTTCAAGAATTTGAAGGCACACACCAGGGTAAGTAGTGGCTTTTAAACTGAACCAAGAGATAAATTAGGCTTCTTCTGCTCCATTAAGTGAAATAGGAAGATAGAAAATGTTGTGTTCCCTGGTGAGGCATATTTACAGGAGCAGCAGACCCTATTAGGTCAGGAGAAAATTCAGTAAATTCTGTTTTTTGGGGTGTGTTTAATATAATTTTTATTCAAGGCCTACTAGCAGGGGAAGAGATGAAGTGATTAAAGCGATCCAGCACTTCAGGCCATGAGGTAGAGCACTGAGGAAATCCAGTTTAGCAGTAAGTCTCATAAAATCTTACTTGGAAGAGGACAGATAAAGGAAACTAGCTCAAACTTTTTGTGTTCCTATGATGTGGATAGATTGCTGAGACATCTTTTTCGTTTTTTTAACCCACTTGGTCTGTTTTAATATTGGTACTCCTGTCTCCTACATTTCTGATACGGGTACTTGTGTTGAAACCTCTCACATAATTTTAAAACTCTGAGGGAAAGGTACAGAAGCCAGTCTCAGGGCTGAGCTCCCTGTGCAAAGAAATTATCCCTTCACTTCAGCCTCAAAAATCCATGTTCAGGAAACTGGCTGCTAATAACTTTGAAGGTCATTTATTTTAATGACAGGTCCCACTGTCAGATACTAAAAATAACAGAAATAATTTACTTCTCTCACAAAAGTAGTTCAGAAAAATGAAATGATGATAGATACATGAATCGGACTCATGCTTCAAACGTGAGGGATAAGAAACAAAAAAAAACATGTGCTTCAACTGAAAAGACGTATGCATATGCACAGCATAAGTGTACACATGACTTCAGTTTGTTTTATTAAGACTAAATCTCTGAAATATGTATGAATACATATCCAGAAGTGTACATTTCAGAAGTATACAGAATTACACTTCTAAAGCCAAAGAATGAAGCATTGTATGAGCTGACAAAGTTTTCAGAGCCTGTTTTTAGAGAGCTTGTCTTTAAAAGGAGATTGGTTTATGCATAGAAGAGAGGAAATTAGAGACTGTTCTACCAGAAAGCTGAGGTTTGCTGATGGCACATTCTATTACCTCGGGAATAACCATGCTAAAATCTTCATTGATCTCTCTGATGAAGCACAGATGCTTACAGAAAACTGAGTTGAATCAGATGATCCTTCTCTGCATTGCCTTCATTTTCCCGACTGAATCTCCAATTGTTACTGTGCAAACACAGAAATCATAAAGAGAAACTTCTTATGTGACATTGATTCAATTTTGGAAGCAGAACTGAAGTCCTAACATGCTTTAAATCCTAAACTGTACTCTGCGATACCTGCTTCAAAATCACAAAACAAAAATCCATTAGATTCAGGAAAAGAAAGGGCAGTATAGTAAATAGATTAGCCACACCTGTGCACATTATAGAATAACTTCAGCAGAGCGCAGCCTTATGCTACATTTACTTACAAATCTACAAACAAATTAACAACTCTGAAACAAAGAAGAGCCAAATCTAAATGCTAAAAGATAAGCAAATACATTAATCTTTTCAATTTCATACTACTGCTGTTCAGTGAAACACCATTTATATTTTTTATAGATTTAATATAGGTCACATTCTAGAATCCATGAAGAAACCAAAACGCAAATATCAGATTCTGCTTGTTAATTAAATATTTTAATTTTTAGTTTCTTACGAAAAAATGAAAACACACATATTGCACAGTAATAAAAGTTAAAAAGATTGGTAAATGTCCATATAAATTGTGTCTAGAGAAGCTAAAATTATATGGAGAAATACATCTAAGGACTATGTATTAAGTTCCTGTGATTTAATAAGCAAGCAATATTGACTGCTTTGCAACATGTTCACTATATAAAAGTGGCTTTGTTAAATTTACTACACTTTAAACCAGTGAGTCAACTCTATTCCCCTACAGAAATGAGACAAAGGCTGCTTCTGGCATTTATTCAATTTTTTTTCTCTTAAATGAAAATCAGTAACCAGACTGTATATTACTAACGATTCATTTGCAAGATCACTGTAAAACACATACCATTAATTCTGCCTTTCCCCTTTATGTCTCAGTAAAAACAGTAGCGATATTAAAACTGCTCAAATTCTGAAGACAGAAATTTCTGTAAATAATTTCCAAAAGTTACCGTTACGTGAAAAATTCTACTACTAATAACTGGGGGGGGGGCGACACATCGGTTAAGTCCCTTAATGAGTCACTATCCTTGCTTTATTATTGCACTGTGCTTCACACATTTTTTCTTTAATATGAATATATCAGGTTTAAGCACTAGATAGGATTCTTTCTTGCATAGAAATGTGAGATTATCAGTTTTCAGAGACATTTATCTGCCAAAATTCTGTCCAGGTATGTGTGGAGTGCTGCATTATGTTTCCTTTAAATTTTTTCTGACCTTCACTCCTCCTACTCAGGCCTAATCCCAGCCACATTTTCTCCTTATCCACTTAATTCTCCTGAGGTCAGTACCCACTCCTCACCCCCTCCTGAATTTTCTTTAGCTTGCTATCCACCAGTACACACAAGTCCTTTTCAGCAAAGCTGCTCCCCTTCCAGCAAGTCTCTGGTCTGTATTTTTGCAGATATTTAGTCCATACTAGGTATTAGACTCTGCATTTATCCTTGCTGAAATTCATAAGGCTCCTGCTGGGCCATTCTTCCACCCTGTTCAGGTTTCTCTGAACGAAAACCCTGCCCTCCAGCTGCAACACCAAACTGAAGGGTGCATTGTCTCTTCCACCAAGTCACTGATAAAGATGGCCAGAACCCAAAGGAACTCTATTTAGAAATATGCCTCCAGGTAGAATTCAAATCAATTACTTTCTTTTGAGCCTCATGATCCTGCCAATTTTTAATCCACCTGTAGCTGAATGAGTTCATCCAGACATAACATTCCAACCTGGATATACGGATGTTACAAGAGACTGCGTCAAAAACCTTGCAAAAGTCCAAATCAAGAACACTGACTGGTATTCTCACAACCATGGACCTCAATTTTATCACAGAATGCAACTGGACAAGTCAAATAAAATCCATTCTTGTTAAATAACTGCTTGCTATTCCCAATCATCTTATTCTCATTAATGTGCCCAGAAATGGCTTCTGAAGGAACTCACTCCCAGATTTTTCCTGGGATTAAAGTGGGGCTGAACAGTCTGTAATCCCTATGATCATTCTTCCTGCCCTTTTCTATGGATGGCCGTAGCATTTGCCCTTCTCCAGTCACTGGGAATCTCCCCTAGTGTACGTGGCTGCTCAAAGTTGCTGCAGCGTATTCTGAAAATGATATGAGAGCTCTCATACCCAAGATATCCATGTCAAGAACTTCCCTAGGAGTTTCCTCATTTATTCCATGTATTCTAGAGCAATACTGAGAGTCACTTAAAATAGTTCTCCATACACTGTTTTCCTCCAAATAGTGTGCACTGGTACTCTAAGCTTTTAAGCAAGAAATGAAGACTCACTAAAAACATATATATACACACATACTTAACTGAACCCTGTATGCTATGCTTCCATAGAATGTCTTTAGCTATACCTAAATGGTTTTGGAACAACCACAAATAAAATTATTTCTCTGTTCCAGTAGACAGTCCATATATGCCTAGGACATGGTAAGCAATATTTCTCTTACATTATATTCTACTCATAAATAAAAGGAAATTCCCACATTCTTTCAAAATTTCTTTGACACTCCACAAAAGACAACTTGCTCACAGTGACAGTTTTACCGCCCTTGGAAGCAGCTCTGACTTGCACCCAAAGGCTTTTGTTTTTTTTTAAGACTAGCTTAACCACAAAGCTAATTTGTTAATTCTGTATAACAGCATTTTGGTATGCATACATGAAGTAAAGGAATTACCTTCTAGGCATACCACCTAAACACCACATTCACTTCTATTAGCCTACAAAGATTGTACTAATAATTTGCTGTGCAGTACATCCCACTACTTCATAACCCCTGATCCTTTACTCAGCAGTTCAATGATTTCTTTTACTACTTATACAGAATCATAGATACGTCAAGATTGAAAAATGTCTTTTAAGATTGAGCCCAACTATAAACCTAACACAGCCAAGTCTACCATTAAACCATCTCCTTAAGTGCCACTTCTACATGTCTTTTAAATACCTCCAGGGATGGTGACTTAACCACTTCTGCGGGCGGCCTGTTCCAATGCTCAACAACCCTTTTGGTAAAGAGATTTTTTTTTTCCTAATATCCAATCTAAATCTTCCCTGGTGCAACTTGAGGCCATTTCCTCTTGTCCTATCACTTGTTATACCCACCTCACTACAGCTTCCTTTCAGGTGAGAGTGATAAAGTCTCCTCTTGGCCTCCTTTTCTCCAGACTAAACAACCCCAGTTCCCTCAGCTGCTCCTGATAAGACTCCAGGCCCTTCACAAGGTTCATTGCTCTTCCTTCGACAGATTCCAGAACCTCAGCTTCTCTCTGGTAGTGAGGGGCCCAAAACTGAACGCAGGATTCAAGGTACAGCCTCACCAATGCTGAGTACAGGCGGATGATCATCTCCCTGGTCCTGCTGGCCACACTATTTCTGATACAAAATGTAGCAGGTAATATATTAGTAGTTTGCATATTCTGATACAAATATAGTATTACTGAACAATGAGGAGAAGGACATTTTAAAGACCTTTACACAGCCATTTAACTTGTCTTAGTGAATTTAGAAATACACAGACCTATGCAGTGGTACAGCTGAAAGCAAACAACTGTACAATAATGCAGTATTAACATTTTACTGATTATAAACTCAAATCACTAAAACAGATTAGAGATCTCTCCCTGTGCTGAACGAATGAACCAGCAAATAACTGTTAGCATAATGTTCACCATTTGTAATTGTGACCTCCATTCCACATATTTTAAGTAAAATTAAGTTCTGTGCTACATATTACTCATTCGGGACTCTAAGGAGACTTCCACAATCACTTTCATCCTTCCAAATTTACAAATCTTTTTTACAAACATCTGTATTACACATAACAGAACTGAAGCGTATCTCCCTCACTTCCTAAACCAAATATCTTTGATTTCATAGCTTTAAAAGCTGACACCGCAACTAGAATTTGCTAAGAATAAGTGCCTTCCTGACAGACTGTGTCTGAAGGGGTATTCAGGGTTTTAGATTAATTAAGTACAGAAGATTATTTCATCAGCCTGACTCTGTGTATATTAGTCCCACATCACCTGCTGAGAAACAAATCAACTTCATGGACAAGTGCTTCTCTATTTTTTGCTGCAGTAATTCAAGACACTTAAGCTACTTGCAAACTCCCAAGAGACACAAGTGGGCAACAAAAGTAGAGAAATTGAAAAATGTCATTTGTTACTTGCTCCATGGATTTACCAATCTTTAATTTACAGGACTATCACTGTTTTTAGCAGAGTTTTCAGGACAGCAGTATCAGGCCTTTGATATGTGAAGAATATAAGGAGCAACTACTCCACAAGTAGTAGTTGACTCTTATAATGCCACTTTAATTTTTCTTCATGCAAGTTAAAAAGCAGTTAGCTTCTTCCATCTTTTCTTATCACAACGAAACAACTCATCACCACTATACACAAACTAACCTCGAATTAATTCCAAATATACAAAAGCTAAATTTAGATTAAAAAAAATAAAGTAAAACTTAAGACTTGCACATAATTATTTCTCTCATGGCCAGTTTTTCTCATGTAGTCAAATGCTGCGTGTGCTAATACTGAACAGTTCAGCATTACAAGGGCTAAAGCTCTTCAATTCTCTTAAATGACAGGTGTAATATATACCAAAAAAAGTCCCATTTCCAAAGAACTGATTTAATCAAAAAGACAGATTTGGAATGAACTCTGGATTTTCAGTCTCACTGATATTCTGTAGCACAGAACATGCGCAGAGCCTCCACTGAATCTGAAGCAGTTTTAAACCCTGACATCCTTACTGATAGCAGAAGCTTAAGAAAAAAAAAAAAAGAAAAACAAAAATCTTTTTCTGTTTATTGGCTAAACACATCGAATTTGAGTATGTGCACACATTTATATGCATGTGTACATGTATCTTCCCATGTGCATACATGCATATATGTAGAATATTTTTCTTTTACTTGAAAACTAAATTAGTTCCCTCAGCATTCATCAACATTCAGAATGGTTTTCCATGTTGGTGAAAGCATTTTGTTTGTGAAAAATACAATCTTAATTTCAGAAAAATGGCTTCATATGCCTTTAGTAGTCTCCCCTGTCGTCCCCCATCCCCCAAAGTAACAGCAATGAAGAAAGGAACAATTCTCTTCACAGGTAAACTCTGGATTCACTGCAACCCTACTTCTTTACTTTACTTTGAAAGCAGCCAGAGCCATTATCCTGGATTCTGGGTTAGGCATGCATTTTATGAACAGCCTCAGAAGAATAACCATGCTGTGAATAATAGTTTATGTCACAGGAACGAGGCATGATGTTATGTAACTTCAGATTTTGATCTCTCAGTCTGGAGTAACTGATAGCTATTGATGACATCCTTTACGTTATTACTTTGGAAGAATGGAAAAGTAAACCAGTTAGCTGAGGAGCCTTTAGAGATCCTTTTAAAGTTTCATTAGTGAAGCCATCACCTTTCTTTCTGAATTTCTTTACTCTTGCTGGAATAAACATTTGTTCTGCCCTCTCAACAATATTTTTCTTCCACTTGTGTGAATCAGGGAACATATAGGGAACAGCATATTAGACACAGCAATAATAACCACATTTACACAGCTATTTCTCATAAAGGATTTTGTATAAATACTACCTACTAAGATAATTTGACCTGTACTTAAAAGACAGATATTCTGCAGGCAACACAGATGCAAATGGAAAACCTTCCTGTGACACCAACATGTTCTGGTTACATTGAAGAAGCTAGTCCTTTGCAAAGGAAATCAAAGCAACACAATGCAGTGTTTTCAAAGCCCTGGTAAGCCAGGAATATTTCCTCACATTAGGTCTATGTATGAATTTCAGCCTGAAGACAGTATGTGTAGTCAGTTTTAAAATACAGCAATAGGGGCTTAAGAACAATTAGTCATATAAATCAGCATCATTCTTTAGCAGCTTGACTCTGACTTCTCCATTGTTCTGGAATGATTGCTTTTGAAAAAAATTGGCTTAATTTTCTTGATTATATTTTAATATAATTCTGAGCATTACTCTGAGTGTTCTGGCAATCTCTCCAACCTGGCTGTCATCTTTACAAGTTGGTTTCCTTCTACAGCTGTTTTGCTCACCATTAATTCACTCTGTCACTTTCCCCTGTTTTGAAGACTGCACTAGAACGTTTCAGTCATCACCTTTTCACTTTGAAGCAATTTTTGCCTCTCATCTGTGTGCCTTTAACACACAAAAATTGAAGAAAGGCAATCAGAATAAAAGATCATTTCTACTGCTGTGGTCCAAGCTGTCAGCTACACTATACTGATACAATGCTGCTCCTGTGACTAACACGGCTTCTTTCAGAAGTATTTCAGATTTGTTTTCACAACATATATGAGTCACATAAACTGATAGACGAGCCCTCATAACATCACACAAAACATGAGAAACGCTTCCTCAGAAAATGAAGATGTATCATTGCATACATATGCACAATACCACCTACCTAAAAGTAACAGGCATTTATTACCGCTAATCAATTCTTTTCCTGAAACAGGCACTGCAGCAATCAAATAGGCAGAGTCTCCTCCCTGGCAATCACCAGAAACTTGAGCTGACTCAATCTGAGTTTTCACTAACTCTGTGCTCTCTGATCACCGATTTGCAAATTCCTCATGCAGGTCAAGAGCTGTGGCCTCAATTCCACACACAAGAATGTCCTCATCTAATTCTCCATACAGGAAACAAACAAGTTATAAAACAAACTCATTAGGTAGGACTGGCATGAAGAAAAATGGGTGAACTGAAGTGGAAGTTGCACGTCCAAGTGATATTTAAGAATTCAAAGCAGTATTTCACGGTTTAGAAGTCACTTTTCTAATGATTTCCTCTCAAGTGAGAGAAAGAGAATGAAAGAACAAGAAAGCCTGTAACCCCTGCCCCACCTGGGAAAGTGGTCTGAGAGAAGCAGATAGGGATCAAAGATTCATATATATAAGCCTTTCCAGATATTAATCCTCAACATGTATAATTTTAATATTTCTGTAACATGGACATGGTATATTCAGCTGAGTAAGTTATTTATCCTTTGCTATATACTATTTAATTCCCCAGTTCATCTTTTTTTTTTTAAATCTCGCATACAGATTCAGTATTTGCTAGTTACAGAAGCTCTCTTTTGATGAAGCACAAATCAAAGTAGATTAATCACAAGATGCATAATTGCAAAACATAGCCTTTTCCGTGCTCTGAGTAAATATGCATGATAAGTTTTACTCATTTGTATTAGTTTTCAGACCACAAAATGCATCTCTGTTCGTGGGTATAAATTCAGTAATAGAATACCTGCAATCAAGTATGTTCTGGTTATAAAGGTGTTCTGAAATAAACAGACCTTTGCATCTGTGTCAGACAGAAAAATTAATTTCATAAACAGCTTTTTTTCCCAATTTTTTGTTAATTTTTTTACTGAAATTAAAATTATTATAACAGAAAACCACCAAGAATATTTACATCTTTTCAGCCTTCTGTTTAAATGTAAGTTCTGCTGAAGAGAACTGGCTACAAACCACAGCAACTGGGGTACCAAACCAGCCTCATTATGAGAATTAATGGCACATCCTTTGATTTCGAGCTCATTATTTAACCTGCTCATTATAACTAATTTCTTGTATATGGAGAAAATAAAAATTGAGAAGCTCAACCCAGAACTCTTCAGTTAGCTTACAGATTAAACACATGGAAGACTAGACTGGAAGCAAAAAGATGAAGTTTCTATGCCTTATTGTGCTTTGTGTGCAATAGCTCAAACACAACTAGCACTACACATCCATCCTGTTTTGCATCTCCTCTGTGCACAACAAATAAAAAACGGTAAAGCATGTCATGCATCAACCAATATTAAAAACAGAAAAAAGACCAGCAAGTGTCTTACATCATTTTGAACAAAGCATTCCAAAATGCTATTAAGCTTAACAACTTTGGAGAATCAGACTGTCAGTGTGCGAGGAAGACAAACTTACTTTGAATACAAGAACAGGATTATTTATGTCATTCTATCTTTTTAGTTCATTCCCATGCCTACCTACTATGTGCTATTTTATACCCATTCTAGAAGTGATTAATAATTAAGCAACATACATTCTCTGGGTTTTTAATGCATTACAATAAGCACAGAGGGTAGTTTTACACAAGACAGGCATTGTTGGAATCAAAATGGTAAACTTACTGAAATATGTCATTATCTACATACATGCATGGATCCTTCAGTAAATAAAGGAATGATGTATCTTTCCATTTCTATAAAAATGAAATGTGGTTACAATACATGATCATGTCACAATTTAGAATGAGTTGTAGAACATGTTACAATAATTTTGTTTTATATTTAAGAATGGTATTATTATTACAGTAATATTTTTAAATATCACAGGTGAAAGATACATATTTTAAGGATTGTCCTGAATCTGAAAACCAGAAAATGGCATTTAGGCAGATGCTTACTACCAAAATTGTAATGGGTCACACAATACATTTCTATATTGAGCTAATATCATAATTATTGGAATCTTCCCTCTCATCTCCAAAAGTAAAACTATTACAGAATACAGTGTAATAAAAGACCATTAGAAATGTGAAAATTTCCATGGAAAGTATATAGTATTCACTAGTATTTTTCTCTTTGGGGCCAACTTTCTTAACATTAAAAAGTATGTATTACAGCAAGCTTCTTTCTTTCTAAACAGAATTTGGAAAACTAAGGTCAGTGTAGTTTCATGAAAAAAACCTCATTAAAATAGTACTTAATATTTAAACTATCACAAGTGACTCTTTTTCATTTTTTTCTCTAATCTGAAGGTTGTCTTTGCTTTCTAGATCGCACACAGAAACAGCTAAAGAATTCCAGACAACAGGAATTTTGATCAAGTCAAAGCCACTGGGCCTTCACCGTAAGCTCAAATATGCTGACTTCCTACAGCTGCAATTCTTCAAACCACACGTATTTCAGATACTTAAAAACTTCCATAGTATTTAGAAAAGGAAAAGCTTTTTTCATAATAAAGCACAATTTTGAAATCTAACTATGTTCCAAGTTAGTTTTAAAGTTTTGTGCAAATCTCAAGAAATTTAATATTACTTTGATTTTAAATACAGAGACTGCCAAATATAGAGGAAAACAATTTAGATGTTTCTTTGTACAGAACACACAGATTGTTAAATAGCAGTATTTTGTTAGTAAGGCATTTTCACAGTAAGTGGCAGTAAGTGCACAAAGATTTTGGTAGATTTCTGGCAACTTTTCCTTAAGCTTTATTTTTAAAACAAGTTAGCATATTGCTTTAAAAACAAGGAAGGAATAAGGAACTCACTTGAATAATATGGTCTACATGAGTTACCCAAACACCACGACAGAAGGAGCCTATAAAAGCTGTCCTTTTTTTATTAAATAAACAAACAAATAAATTTAAAAAAAATCAAGAGTCTTCCTGGGTGAATTTTGTTCCAAGCATCTCTTTTCTAAACCACTCTTCTTCTCCTCTCTGAAGTGGAAAATTTCTCTCTCCTGCTTAAATAAAACAAGTATCTCATCATTTCATATCTGCTGTTCTCAACATATGGAAATTGCATGAAACGCTGCAATATATAGTAGACGATATTGCCTGAAATACAACATGAACAATGATAAATAAGCATGTTAAAAAGAAGCTAAAAAGATGGGTAAAGAATTGTTATTTTGCACTAGCATGGAGACTATTAAATGAAACTACAAATGACAGAGCAAATTTGTACTTTTCCCTTTGGAAGACTGACTTGAGAAAGACTAAATAAAACAGCACAGCTAATGGGAGAATAAAGATTATTTTTTAAAGCTGAAGCTGCCTCCAAACAGAAAGGATCATAAACTCTGCAACGTTAAGTGTAGCAACAGACTGAGAAAGTAAAAAAATAATAATTAAAAAAAGGCCTGAGCAGCAGTTTGGAAAAGACATAAAAAATATCAACAAAACCTTGCTCAAACGCATTGAAGCAGAAGACTGACAAAGTATATATAGGACCAGTGTGCAATCACAGGATAAAGAAAGCATTCTAAGTAGCTATAGTGATGGAGGACAGATATTTTGCTACCATGCATACCATGGAAGAGCTTTACAGCAGAAGCCTTCTCTATGGGAGACACACCTAAGGGCTTACCCCAAATCAAAGCATCAGCGGCAGCAGTTACGGAACAAATCAACAAAGCAAGCCTGAAGAAATCACCTGTAAAGGGAACTACTCAACCAAGTTCAGAACAAACTCGGGGATGAAACAGCCTAATAACTGCTGCACATAACCTCTTTCCCAAAACTACCTTGATACCTAAGAACTTGAAGTGACAAGTATTATGCTTATCTTCAAAAATGGGTTCCAGGAACACTGGGAAACTATAAACCAATCAAGCCTAACTTCAGTATTGGCCATATTAACAAACAACTTGGCATAATACAGAATTCTCGGAGCACGGATTCAAAAATCATTTGAAAGGATTCAAGCTTCCAGTTACATTTACCGTTTCTCCAGTTAGACAGCATCCTTGCATCACAACAAGGATGTATTACTAGATTCAAGCAATGTGAGAGCTAGCAAAAAGCCTTGCAGTCAGCAAATTGAAGATTAACAGGATGTTAAAAAAACTGCTTAATGCAATTCCTTAATTGGTTAATGTTCTACTGAAGTCTAGCTGTAGTTTCCAATAGCAGCAATCCTCAACATTATTCTTTTTTCCTGACAAATATGAACTACTAACAGGTTTCAGCCTAGGCCAATTGGAGAGTAAAAATTATTTATATGAATGAGAAACAAGAAGGGGAAAGGAGGATAAGAAAAATGCCAGCTAAGGAAGTTTTTAGACAAGACAGTGACTAAGCCTGGATTTGATTCTCTTAAAATGTGCTCCAGTGTGGTTTAAATTAAGTCCGTAATGTTTAGGTGATGCCTAATGAGACATTAATAATACAATGGCATGCTGACATACTAATGACAGAAATTTTTCATGATATAACACTATGGACAAATAAGAAAGTAAACCTTCCGTTCGTGTTCTAAAATAACAATTTTACTCAGAGATGCAACTCAACAAGGAACAACAAAGACATTTTTATTAAGTTGAGGTTACTTGAACTGCATAAATTCTCAGATTTTTTATCATTATATGAAAATATGAAAAGAATAGTAGCTCATGTAGCTGTGACGCATCCATGACCACTCCTCATTCCAACTCTGTGTAGCATGTATTATTTTCGTAATAAAAAATTTGAAGACTTTGTCTTCTGCTATGAAAACATCTACATGGTAAACCTGTCGCCTACCACTGGTCCAACCCTGCTTCAAAACTTTTAACTGGGATGTCTACATAATCACAAACATCTGGAAATTATTCACATTTCAAAGTTGAGAGCTTTTGAAACTCAGCTGCATAGGTCAATGGAATGTGATTTTGTCTCAAATTCATGTAAAAGTCACACAAACCAACCCTTGGATCCTTTGCCCTAAAATTACAAGCTTCTGAACTACGAAAATTAGAAGATTTCTTTTGATCTTCCACACAGATGACAATGCAAATCAGATCCCAAGATCTCCTCCATTTTCTTTTACAAGGCATTTATGAATTATTTAAAGCCACATACAGTGTTATTTAAAAGCATTTTAAATTTTCTATGTATTTTCTAAGAGTTTCTAAACATATGGGTTTTAAGCATTTTTTTCCCTGTTCAATGGAAGGTGTGAAATCAGATCACTGAAGCTACGTAGCAGATCATTATGCAAATAACTTCTAAAGAGGAACTTCAACTCTTCTTACCGTAAACCACATTCGTACATATATCAGAATTATTTGCATTCCAAGTTCCTAGATCTTTCTCTGAGTAGCTTATATCAGATCTGTTCCCATATTGATTTTTAAGCTACTGCCATCCTCTATGTCCTTCATTTTTTGTCTTAAATGGCAACTAATAAGAAACTCATCAATTTTTAATTTTTCAAACGATATTCTCCTTGACTTCTATGTTGGGGGGTCAATGTTTACTGCCTTGTATGATTTCTGATAGTGACATTCACAGCCATACACTTTCCCTTCAAGACTAAGAAATCTGCATGATTTTAAAGCCTCAAAGCAATATGCTGCTATGCTGCCCATTTATTTTTCCTAGTCTGCGTGTTAAGGGGTTGAAAGTGTTAAGACTGTATCACTGTTGAGACTATTTCATGTACAATTACCAGTTATGCATGAACTGATTTTTCATTTTTACTGACACAGCAAACAAAGGCAAACAGCAGCAAAATGTGCCAAATTATAAGAATATGAAGAGGGGAAGGAGAAGAAAAAACACTTTGGTGGAAACTATCTTATTTTTAGTATTATATATTAATATAAGCTAAAATAACTTCAACTGCAAGTCAAAGGAATTGGTCCAGTCAGAACTAAAAAGGAGGATACTGAACGTGACAAGGACAGAGATATAACGTATAAGCTATTGCTCCTTCAGTTTGGTGTTGAGCACACTCCTGGCCAAAAAAAAAAATGGAACAAAAATGGGTTGGCTTGGACTTTTTAAAGACAAAAGGAATCCTGTTTTTTTGAACTGTGAAATTACACCCATGATATTTCTTCTAATATTTGGACTCTGCCACTTAAAACAGATTAAATTAGAAAAATAGTACAGAGTTTAATAATCAAAATACTCTTTAACATACCCATTTATTTCATTACTTCTTAATGTTCTTTCCATAGAATATTTCTCCCAAATTATGACATTTTTTAGTGTTAGTTATGGTCTATAGAACTTCACACTAACATATTGCCTCTTCAGAGGTAACAGTAGACCACATATGTATAGTTGTATACCATATACATACAGTTAGTAGTATTAAACCCCAATACAAATTCTCAGAAATTATTACTGACACAGATGGTAAACACACATGCTTTAACTTCTTTTTCCAGTTTTGAATGCTGATTGGCCCAATCACCAAGATAGGTAATTAATCCAATTCAGTCCCTTCACAAACAAAACCAAAACCAAACACATTAAAGCCCTGAAAATGAATATGTGAAGCTGTCATTATTTTACTCCCTTAGTTTTGTCAATTTAAAAAATATTCTTCAGTGATTACTGAAGAACATGCATAAACTTCTCCCACTTTCAAACAGTCATCAATGAGTTTCCAAACTAAAAGACAGATAGATTTAAAGCTCCTGGTGAAGTCTGTAGTTGTCAGCTTTCCTCTTCAGGGCAATGAAAGTTTTGACATTAAGATTATCATGTGACTACACACAGACTGCACGAGCAGATCAAGACCAGAAAACCGAAGACGTCAGAAACCCCATTTCCTTAGTTTTCAGGTATAGGTGTATATCTCTGGCCTTGATTCTCCTAAAAATATATATATGCCAGAATGCATATGTATGCATGGCTGCATGTGCATAAACCAGAAAAAACTGTAAACAAACAAAAAATCTCATCATATTTTTCTAGGAAGAGAACAAGAATGATAGATGATAACACTTCATAATGCTTCATATGCAACTGCACAGCCACCAAATTACATAGCATCAGAACTAGCAAAATACAGTAAAATTAAATTAAAATATAAGATCATTGATCATAAATGTATGACAAAGTCATTCAGTCACAAGAAACACAGGAAATTTGGAAACATAAAGGTTGTTGTGCCAGAAAAAAGTACTGCTTGTTTATAGTTATAAGCTTTTCCACAAAAGACTCATTCATGCTTGTTGGCAAAAAGAAAATGGAACTTGCTTTTCTTTAGTGTGGCTGTTCTTTTGAGTATCCCAAATTCTCCCAAAGCCCTTTAAAGGCAAACATTAGACAGCTAAAACATTAGAGACATTCTGGATCTAGTTTTGCCTTGTTTTGAACATATTCACACTTTCCAGTTCACTCTTCTATTTTGTGAATTAAGACCAAGAAGTTTCAACTGAGCCACACATGTAAGTGGCAGATTAATCTGACAAGTGTTATCTGGATACATTTTATAGTCAGTTTTGCATATGCAATATCATCAATAAAGAACTCCAGAACTTCTCTCCTTTCCTGTGAAATATACCACTTATGGAAAGGAAATATTTTTACTGAGATTAAAATAAGAAGTTACTGTAAAAGTATTTATTTTAGCTCACCATTTCTTAACTCAAATGTAACAGTAAAAATCCTCCATTTTATGACGGTTTGTAATCCCAGATAAATTAGAGAAGTTTACACAAAAGTCTCCCCCCCGCCCCCAATTTTTTCCCACAGCACTCTGTCTCGGTATTGACATGAATGGCACGTTTTCAGCTCAGAAAATTCAATTGTACTCTTAGTCCATCTACATATACATATACACACACAGGCTCCCAAAAAAAAAAGTCAAAGTTTTTTTTTTTTTTCCTTCCATCTAAGGCTACAACTCAATGAAACACAGTTACTTTGCATGCCCTCCTAGCTCACAAGCACAGAATTTACTGAATATGGAAAGATGGGCAGGGTCAAGCTTACAACTTAACAATAACAACTACACTTTTAAGCGGTTGTGTGGAATTGTTGACAAAAACATAAAATAATCTTACAGACCCTTCTATCCGTTTCTTATTATCTAATACAGAGTCACTACTACTTTATTATCTTTATATCGAGTGCTACTACTATGTATTATCACTGCCAAGCAATGTTATGGTCAACAGTTCTAGTCATCATATTCAGCGGCAGCATCTGGATCACAATGAAAGAAGCCAAACCACATCCACAAACCACATAGAGATAAGCAGATCTGTGAACCAAACCTCTGCATTTCTGTGGTTACATAATCATAAACACTGATCTAGTTCAACTGCCTTCTCCCAGACAAAATTTTAATTGATTGCTGTGGATAAAACCTGTTTCAAGGACAAAAGGAATACAGCACATGGCATTTACAGAGGCCATTAAAGTAAATTTGTTAACCAGAAAGACAAAAAGTTACTTATGTTGACATTAGCTCTTCTAAAATACAGAACAAATGTTGGAAATATATAGACAGCAGAACGCCACAAATCATACTCTGCCTTCAGTATCTAGGCAAGTTCTTATTTCAAGGACAGACTTTATTTCAAAATTCAGCTTCCCAACCAGTCCCCTCAAAATAGAAATCACTTATCAATCATCATTGCTATGAATTGTCAGCCATTGCACATCCCTGTGAAGCTGACACTTGCAGAGCTTCAACATACATAGCTTATAAAGTAAATGTACTTAAAAAACTTTTCCCCTCATTCTGAATATGTAACTTTTATCCATGTAGTTTCAGTTCAGTTTCACTTTAGCCATTATAAAATATAAAGTACTAATGCTCTATATAAGAAAGCAATAATTCATTAACTTCTTATCCTTGGAAAATTGTACATGGCTATTTTTTTTCTGGTCTTGTCACTTGAGTTAGTAATGAATTGCTGTAAGGAAGCCTGTTTAAGAACTTAAACCAGATGTTGTTCACTGTGAGGATGAATTTTCTAAGTAGAAAAAAAACCCATGGGCGAATACTAGTAGGAATTTATGTGGAAACCTGTAGGTATGACAACCTAGAAAAATAGTCTGGAATAAAATCTGCAGTCACAGTGACATTTTGCTGGTAGGAATGGAAAATTTTGAAATGTATAATGCTGACAGAAGAACAGCAGGACATTGCACAGCAAGACTATTGGATATTCTCATGTACTGCAGAATCACTGGGCTAGTTCTAGTTCATTCTCACAAAAAGTGAATGAAATAATTCATACTCATTTCAGTAAAGCTTTAAGAACTCCTCTGCTAAAGAGCATAGACCAAGTGAAGTGTTGAGCTGGTTTCAAGACAAATCAACTTAAAAATTTAGCAGAATTGTCTTTCAAAGTATTAAAACATAGTCCCTCATCCCCACCTTCATTTCACCCCTACCTAAATTCTTCATCCAATTGCAGAATATAATTTTAACTTTCATTAAGTGGATGCAATATCATCTCACTTGATTTTTATTACAAGTATTTTGATCTATGGTCACTTGCAGCTGGTGATTATTAGTATTACACATTTTTGCCATGGCCAGAAGGCAGAAGTTTGGATTCCCTACATGTACATGTTCATAAATGCGCTCTATTTTTAGGATGCTATTACAGCTCTTGCCATTGACAGTAACAGGAAGCACTATGAGGATCAATGAGATATAACACAACACATAAAAAGAAAAAAAGAACTCTTCTTCACACAGAGTAACAAGCTTAGTTTTTAAAGTGCTCTCCCGACTTCAACCAACCTGTTGCCCCATCACATATACAGCAATCTGGAAGAGTAAGAACAACTTTGAGGTTCAGGGGAAATCTTCAACAGCTCTAGTACATTCATTACTGCAAGGATTCACATTAATGCTATGGTTGAAATGAGAATAGGAAGAAATCTGACTGCCTCTTCTGTTGCCAAAGGCTATATATAGAGTAACAGGGAGAAAGAGTAGTAAGGTGAGAAGGCATTCAAAATTGACTGTTTCTCAATTTTCCTGCTATTTAGGAAATGCTCGTTGCAGTTGGTGCTCCACCAGTTTTTTAATTAAAAGAAAATGCAGTTTAATTACAGTTTCAATTAGACTACCATGGACCAATACACATAAAACACGTTATTGTTCTGGAAGTCTGACCAGCATTAAGAAAGTCTGTTTTATTTACCTTTCTTACAGAACCTAAGCCAGCCTTCTTATTTCAAATGAGTAATACATTTGCCCTCCTAACATTAGGATAAAAAAATGACATGACAATGTGCATCATGTGAAAAACTATTAATAACCTTAATGATCATGGAAAAAATACGTCTTAAACCAGACTGAGAATATCTCAAGAATCAGGCTAAAAATTGCATGACTTAATGATTTTAAATTATCAGTCATAAAAGCAGTCATGTAGGCAGAGTAACACAGCTGTTGTGGAGAGCAGGAAGACATTCACTGAAGAGAAAAACAGTGTTTTCCAGAAGACTCTACTTCCGTGTCAGTAGTGCTCGAAACTAGATAGAGGTTTCAACTATTAAAGTTGTAATATCACTTAAATATATCCTGATCTCATAATTTAACTTCTGGGTGCCAAAACTTCGGTGTTCTTAAGAGAATCCTTTGATCCTACAGTGAAAAAATAGCTCACAATGGCACAGTTGAGCTCCTTTTCTCAAGAGATATCTCCCACTTCTATGTCCACTTTGAGTGAAGCATATAGTGGTTCTGGCTTACTCCTCAGTTCATTCCTCCCACTCACATTACTGGGAAAAGAAAGGCTGCATCATCCTGAATTTCATAATTACAGTTGTCTCTCTTTTTCTGATACTGGCATTCTCCTAACTGCGCAAATCTACCTTCTGCCCATACCCACAAAATCCTCTCTTGCTTGGACTCTCTCCTGATGTAAACCTTTCCACTATGCCAGCTACTTCAGTTGGTTGGTTTTCCATGCGGGTTTTGTTTGGTGGTTTGGTATTTAACTGATTTTCTATATTTGATCGGGTGTGTTCTCTCCCTTCTTTTTCACCTTCGTAAGCCACAGCTCGAACTTCTGTTTTTTTTCCCATCCTTCTGTCTTCCTTCCCTCCCCACTTTCTCAGTGCTTCGTTTTGTTACATACATGCATGGACTAAAATGCTATCAGGTGAACAGTTCAGATCTTAACCAAAGACCTCTCTCTTTCTGCATTTAAGTCTGTATTTCTGACCATACTTCTGGGATTTCCTTATACTAAAAAGCTTCCAATTAATGAAATTAACAGTAAATATAAGTTTCTGAGACAAATGTACTTACACATACACTGACTCCACTGAATTACTTCGGACAACTGGACTTGGACATTTGAATTAACAACTCAAATTTGGTAACACAAATAACATAGTCAAATAATAGGGACAAAGTAATCTACTCACTTGAACTGGTTTTGCCCATTAATAAAAGTTAAAAGGGAATTCAGAGTCATGCCCACATACAAGGTTTCTCTTGTAGCCTCTCTGTATTGAAGGTAAGTGAATCAAGTCCGAGGTCACACTGTATGAAGCCATGCATTCTTCTTGCTTCCCTTTCTTGAATATCGTCAGATTAATTAATTTCACATAATACAACTATCCTGTGACATATGCAGTGGGGGACACCCATTCAACAGCAAAGAATTTTAAAAAACCTTTAAATTATACCTGTATGATTATATCATACAACTACAGTTACTCTACAAATTTCATATGTCTTTCAAACTTTAATTTTTCCTCTTATATAAAATGGAGGCAAAATTTCTCATTATTAATTATGTAACCATCTAACAGTATCTCAAACGTATGGCTATGTATAATGCATGAATGTCTCAAGCCAATAAATCACTAATAAATAGAAAGCAATATTAACTGCACTTTTAAAACTAGCATAAGTTATATAACTTATTTTTCCAAAAATTAATCAAATAATACAGAACAGTATTTCTGTAGGCCAGCATGCTTTGGCTATGTCATGCATAAGAAAATTATTCACTAGTCATTTACAGATCTTCTAGCTTAATTTCTTCAAGGCTGGACAATTCATTTGCCATTTGTACAATTAACAAAATGGCTTTGTTCCCCATTTTTCTCTTGACAGATGAGTCATCCGGTTTGTAGGAAAAAAAACCTAGGAGGACTTCCACATACCCTGCAGTGCATATGCCTCAGTATATTTTTTAGCATTAAATTCAGTTTGTTTTGTAATGATCTAAAATATTTTTCCCATAGGTTCTGCTGATGATTCTGTCCTTACTGGCACAGGGACCACTAGCCCGCTTACAAAACATTTAAGATATTTTTCTATCCATCTTATTTTTTATTATTATTACTATTTCAGTATTTATTTCTTCCATTTCATGTAGAAAAACTACTGTGATTCAGCCACCCTGTCACAGGATCTATTCCCTGTAGGCTTCTTCCATACTTTGGTTTACTGGTATCTACGCTCAGAGCAACACAGAGTTTTTTATATATCTTTTTTTATTATCTTTCCTCTTGTTTGTTTTGTTCAAAATGCAACAGCTTGTAAAGCAAGTACTTTTTATTTCCTGCTATTTATTTCTTTCAGATTACTTTTCTGATCAATGTATTTTTCTACTTTAAACATCACTCATCTCCCTCCAGACTTCAGTAGGTCTCTATATTCCTCCTGAGTTCCACATTTCAATTAATACCTTTCTTCTTTCTTTAATACCTTTTCCCCTTAGTGGTGAATATCTCAGTCAATGAGATACTGCTCCAGTTCTGGTAGGACAAAATTCTAGATAATTGTAAGTAAGACCTTTTACAATATATGGATGTCTCACAGGCAGAAAATTCTGCCTCCTCGTATATTTCTTTCTGTAGCATAGCTAGCCTTACAGTGAATGAGTCAAAGTACAACTGTGTTGCATTTCAATTCTGCCTGCATTGGAGGTATTTACTAAGACAAATTAAAGGTGAACTTCCTTTAGAATTGTCATGTAATTACAAAGTCAACAACTTCTGCTTACCCACTAATTACAGAAAATTGTATTTGATAGCTGCATAATTTGATCATATTTGCAAATATTTGCTCTTGTCTTTAATGCTGCTTGAGGAATATTTCAAGATGTCTGCTCAATTCTTCTTATTTTAAACATATGCTTAATGTAAATAAAACAAACTGTATGTCAATGAATTGCTGTTACATATCTGCTGATTTCATTTCCATTACATTAATTCTTCTGTTGAACACAATTTCCTACAGTTCCATCTCTTTCAGTAGATGAACATGATCCATCTTTCCAATAGTATGAAATGAAGGCCAAAACATTGCATCATGCCAAACAGTTGAATAATCCTATACAGTTTAGTCTACTTTGGCCTACACTCAAATAGATTGGTTCAGACTTGCACACACATGTTCCCACACACAGAATTATAGACTCATGCACAAACACAAACTGAAGTGCCTGCAAAGCCACAGTTACATGCCTAGCTAGGAGAAGGAAAAGTTTTTTTCCACAGAGAAAAACCTAAAACACATTCATGTAATTATATTTCCATAGTTGCTATATTATTAATGTTAGAACTTGAGAACAGCTAGAGAGGAATCTAAATCTAAGACACCACAATCTAATGCCCTGAAAGCTCCTGTGTCTGAGATCAAGCAGCCATCTGTGCCCCAGCACTGGAGAACTGTCTGCAGAAACGTTGGATTTGGAAATCCATTCTCTGGACATCTCTAGAAGGGCACAAGCTCACAACGGATAGCTTAGTGGGGTTTATGGTCATTCTGGTGATCAAACATAGTTCCTTAGATAGCTGAGGACCTATACTCATGCCTCCTGCTTCAATCTCATCATCTGCAACTGAGCTTCACAGAAAGAAAAATCTCATCTCAGTTTAAAGGCTTCAGAAAAATCCACCCCTTTCTAAAAAGCTTAAGTTGCGCATAAGTAGAAAAATCCCACTGTCATTTGCTTTCAAAGATTCTTATTCTTGAGAGTTTCATGGATTCATTTGTAAGTATGTAATTCCTAATCCTCATCCCTAATCCTCATTCTACATGACAAGAAGATGTTGGCTGTTACATATGTAACAGACAGAAGAAATGGATTTTAAATGAACAGAATTAAATATTCTAAAAAGAAAATGCATTTTATTTGAATTTATGACAGGATTTTGCTACACTGCAATCACATCTCTCCAAAAATATTTAATACTGGTTCATGCAATTCTTCTACGGGCTTTCAGACCATATGAATTTTTGAAATACACTTTTTGTTGTCACAGACAATGCTTCTCTCCTAGGACAGACTTTCAACAAGGACTGATCTCAACTGAGAATTAATCTATATCGTCAGATTATTAGAATTAGTTGGGATGCTGAAAAACTGAAGTTTACATGGAATTAGTACAAAAGAAGAATACAATGTACAGCAATGGGAAAACATATTCCAAGTGTTAATTTTCCTAGGGTGCAGAAAATCAAAGCTGCCTTATTTAAAATTCAACATTTAGAAAGAGTTAACTCAGACACATTAAAAAAAAAGGCAAAAGCAGCAAAGGCACAATTGACTTCATGTGAAATATAACACTATAATGTTAAACTGTTCTCTGATTTGAATTATTCCGCTCAATCCAAAGAAGTAATAGTTATATCAGGACTATGGCTAACCCTACAGCTGCATATGTCACCTGCTATATTTATAGGTAAATGATCCATAATTACGGGCTTATTTTGTGAAATAAGTATCTTCTTTATTTGTATGAGCAACGTAAACATCTTAATGAACAAGTTAAACTGCATAATTATTATTGGTCATATTGTCCAGCTTGAAAAGTAAATTTATAGAATTTACTCTATTTACTATTTTTTTCTGCAGAGATCCTTTATGAGCAGAAATCTCTGTGACCCTCTTAATTAGGACCAACATCTTAATCTACATAGACTAAGACATTTCTCCAAACTGGGTACAGGAAAACCTGTACAAGTAGTAAAACCTGGAAGGTAAGAACTAAGGATGTAGGGAAAGCAAGAAAGCTGTTTCGTAAAATGAAATAATGCAGCAGGGAATGTGGGATGGACGCCTGGTACCACCAGAATAAACCCACTGAACAACCAGAAGAAATGTATGGATGCATAATAATACTACAGCATAAGCAAGAAAGATGCCTGGCTAAATCAGAGCAAGCCATGGTCCCAAAACCAAGATAAATGAGGTCCAGTATAAACAAGAATATAATAAGATAAATTAGGTCAGTTGCAGACCTGTTTTTTTGTTGGTTTTTTTCCTGCTTTGAAAGCCATATATTAAATAAAATTAATTCTGGGAATAGGGAATATAGCCTTTGTACATAAATGCATGTGTATTTCTGTATGCATACACTGTGCCACCATAAACCCTGGTACTGCTGTAACTGACTCAGTATCTCCAGCAGGAGAAGAGATAGGAGACAGAGATGAACAATTTGTTCCTGAACTGTCAGCTGCTGAGCTGCTCATTCACATTTCCTCTGCTGCACCCTGTTCTGTCCCTTCCTCAACCCTCATCTAAGTTTCATAACTAGGATGCAAGTAACAGGCAATCTAAGAGATTACAAGGACAGGACACAGTGAGGCTTCAGCTTTAAAAAAGAGTGATCTGGATTTCATGTCATGATGATGGATGAACCTTTTGGGGCTAGATGTAAAATTAAATTTCTGGAAACAGAAAGCCTCAGGCATTTCTGTTACATTATACTGTGTATGACAAGAAACAGATGTTGCTAATGGGATTATTACATATTAAAAATAGATACTCCAGAATAGGCTCCAATAGCCTGTTTTAAATAAACTTTTATTTTGCAAAACTGCCATCTCCCTGCCCCTTTGGCTTTCAGACATAATGTGAAGCACTACATATTCATTCTTATTGTTGAAAATGCTGTGGTCAGTTCAAGAAGAATTTAAGTCACTGCAACTATGTAAACTGAACAATGTTGGTTTTCCTTTTTTAACCACAGTAGTTATTTTTTTAAATGATAAAAAAAAAAAAAAAAAACCCAACCAAACCAAAACCCACTTAACAAGACACATTTGTTACTTTGGTTTGAAAGAAAAACTGAATAATGTTATTCAGTTGTCATTTTTCAAGGTTATTTCAAAGTCCAGTGAGCAGGGCAGATGAACCCTTTGCATTTAAAAGGAAAAGTCAGACATTTCAAATTCAAATACTTAAAACCAAGTTCATAAAAGCCTGCTTGGTATATTCAGGAAAAACTAAGTAAACGTAAATACCACTAAACTTTGGACTAATGACTCATGTGGAAATAAAATTAAGAAATGGCAAAAGTTTACTCGTATTTTCCATCTCCTGCATCTTTCAAATATCCCAATATGTACATCACATCACTTCAAAGGAGAGAAGGTTTGACTTGGAGTTTTCTGACTGTCACATTCAGACTTACTAGAGTGACAGTCATACACAGATGACACTTATGATGGGCAGTGACAGATATCAGCAACTACTCTCTTTCACACAGGCAAATTATTGGCCAAAAATGTGACAAGTCACTTTTGTCTGCCTCACTAGGTTTCCTAAGTACTCCACACACCGCTGATTGAAATGGAATACTTCAAAATCCAACAATGCAAAAGAAAGATCTTAAGAATACTTTAGATTTCAAGACTGAAGAAACAGATTTGCCAGTAAGCAACAACAGGCAAGACGGATTATAAGATGGGGGGGGGGAAAATATATTTTGACATGTTCTCTAAAAAACTCAGACTGAAATGTACCTAAATATATATATATAAACAAACAAACAAAAAAAACGTACAAAACAAAAACAACACTTCAGTTGATACATTTTTTTCCAAGGGGAAATTATAGGTGGAGTCAATAATTTGACCAGACTGCATCTTTTATTTTAAGCGACCTTAATGGGATCAATATTTCATCCTTTAATAGCTTAAGGCAGAAATTGGGTAACACTGCCTTCATCATGTTCCCCACAATTAAAAACTAATGGCCGCAGGCTAACACATACAGTGTTATTCCTGAAAGAGCAATCATGTTGTTAACAGGTAGTGCCTCCTGATAAAATTCTTCATTCCACAGAAGGGCCATTAGAAATGTCACTATTGGCCGCTATTTAGTTTCAAATCAACTCAACATTTTTCATCTTTTTTGGAAAGAAGACATCAATGAACTAAAATAAAATTCTTACACTGAACTACTACAGAGTTACTTAAGTTTCTATATTCCGAGTAACAACTTGAAGGAGTAACTTTAAAATAGATGCCTAGAAAATGGCACTTTATATTGCACTACTGTCAAATCTACATTTAGAGTTCAGGGCTGTAGAAACTCGGATGTGTCCAGGATCTCAGACAGAGAAACTCCTTATTACAGTCAGATCAGAAAAGAGCCTGACAGTAGGAGTTACGGGTACAAAATTCAAGGCACATAATTTAGATTATCTGTGGTTTCTAAATATAACACTAAGAGCAAGAATTTAATGCCTTGTCCTTATAATGACTAAATTCATCAGTACAGATCTCTTCTATTCTAAGGCAAGCATGTACTTCAGAATAATAAATCAATTGAGTTCTCAAAGTACTTCCCTTCACTGCTGATAAGAAGAGTCAAGATAAGTATGTCTAAAACCAACTGAATTAATCCCACCATTTGTGCTTACAGAAGTTTAAATACCTTGTACCCTGCATTAAAAACAACAAAAAGTACTTTGGACAGAAGTTACCTATTACTAGAAAAAGCAGTTGAGAGCTTCCATAGCATACTTTCTTTGGATTTAGACTTGTGAAGATAATTGGTAAATTGTCTGTCCTAACAGTCTGAACACTTTTGCCTTTCTTATCTGATATTTATTAACTTTTTCGGTTTGGCGTTTGTTTTGGTTGTTTTTTTTTGACTTGCTCTAATAAATTGCTAATGAAAGGCATTTTTCAAGCTGTGGAAAAAAGGGACCTTGAATACTGAGTCACAGATTTGGGAAGTATGCTAATGCTCCTTTTTGGCATCAGAACTGTTCAGCCAGAAAGTAATTCAATAATTAGGAAAAGAGGAAGTAAGGATGTATTGTTACATAAACATTTGGCATCATTTTACCTGCAGTAAAGAAGAGAAAAATCAGAAAGTAATGTAATCTGACTAATCAGAAAGTTATCTGAAGATGATGTATTATTTAGTTTTGTAGGAATTCTGATGCACTGTTTAGTGTTATGAGTTCATCTCATTTATTGGAAACCTTTTTCAATCAAAATAAGTGTGTTGATTGTCACAGTTTATCTGACAAAGAAAAATGAACTCTTTCTTTTGAGGCTGCAGTAGTGAAAAAACAACAGTCATTAATAAACCGATCTGCATTTCTTTTAAAAAGATAGCATTCAGTTTGTAAAGAATATGTATTTGTGAATTATATGGTGAATTCATTAGTACCAAACCCCAAAAGTAGTTCACATCTGTGGTCCTCTTAATTAAAAATAGGAACAGCAGAAAAGCTGCTCTGGAAATAAATTCGGCTGGTAAAGTAGAGGAAATCATTAAATCAATTTTTCAAAAGGGAGTTATGGGAGATTTTATTTATTAACTCTAAGATACTGGCTGTGGCCAAATCAGCATGGTTTTCTGGATAAATAATAATAAAAATGCTTTTATTGCATATTAACAGCAGTACAGAAAAGAACTACTGTAGAATTCAGAATTTAGCCACTATGGTTTTGGGGTTTTGATTTGTTTTTGTTTTTTTCTTTTTGACTTTGCAGTGAGAGGTGAGGGAAAAAAGGATCATAGCAAATATAATAGATTATGAGGATTTAACAATAACAATATAAAACCTGAAACCAAGGAGATATTTTGTACTATGAAGGTAACATTTTTCAATCCAAACAAGAGTTTCTAAAGAATAGAAATGATGGGATCATTCTGGTCTGTCTGCTGTGCAAGGAAAACACAAACCTGTACTGAACTTCTTATTAGAAACAAATAATGCAATGCTCAGTAAGCAGCCTTAAAAATTCATATTGAATTCAAAAATTATTAATTCTTTG
The DNA here is from genome assembly GCA_025447955.1 of Psilopsiagon aurifrons. Taxonomy (NCBI): domain Eukaryota; kingdom Metazoa; phylum Chordata; class Aves; order Psittaciformes; family Psittacidae; genus Psilopsiagon; species Psilopsiagon aurifrons. Next base: position 12,548 of record JAOEHY010004629.1, on the reverse strand, counting down.
CATCCAACCGAGTATCTGAATTAGGGCAGAGAAAAACAGTTTTAACTTACCTATTTTCAGTAACAGTCAGGACATTATCAACCATACTGCAATTCAGTGAAAGACAAAAAAGTTCATTTAAATAAAAAAAAAAAGAGAAAAGAAAAAGTAAAATTATTATTCATATTATTCAACCATCTCTGCTTTCAGTGCATATGAATAGCCACATTTTTTCTTCTTAAGGAGCTGTCTCCTACTTCAATGCCTCTTGACCTTGAAAATCTTGTCTTGTTCTAATTTGCAACTGAGGAATCAAAAATGTGACAAATAATGCCATATCCATCAAAATGATTCATATACTTTACACAGGGCTAACAACTTTTCTGTAGCAAGTATTCCATTAAAATAAACTCTACATTAAGTTACCACACCATTAAGACTTCCAAATGCTTGCAGCATGATCAACAATATTCATATTTTTAAATGAAATATACAATCATTAAGTATTTTTAAAGCTAGTTTAATCAGTTAGTTCCAATGCTTACACATTCAGTTACTGGGTCTTTGCTTCTTGGTCTATAGAGAATTACAGGGTATAGTCCAGAAGAGAGACTTCAAAACCATTCCAAAGCAGTTTCTTAGAATTTGTCAGATTATTAACAATATTTGCAACGATGGGTCAAATTAAATCGATTTCTAAAATAATAATGATCCCTGAGGTCCCTACCAACCTGGTATTCTATGATTCTATGATTATCCAACTCTTTAATAACTTCAAAGGTAGGCTAACAAAACCATAAGCACTAATAATTCAGATGCATTTCAAGTTAAGGATTTCTGGGATCCCAAATTCATGGTCTAGCATTCATAAATTTATTTCACCTTAAAAATTTCAAGATGTCTATTCTTATGTTCAAATTGTAATGATCTAATCTCAAAAACATCACAGAATTACCTTCCCCAAAGCAGTTTTATAGTTATTAGTAGTTTAATACATCACAAGTTCACCCAAACACAAGCTATCAATCCACGTCTCTACTCTTTTTCTATAGTTTATACATGATGAAAGATGTCAAGGGTTATTGCTTCAAGAACACAGCTCTTCATAAAGTCCTTTAATCACAGAGGTGCACTAGCTGCATGGAGTAGAATTTCTCACAGAAGTCTTCAGATTTTTGTCTACTACTGCTCCAAACTCATAATGTTAAAAAAAAAACAAAAAAACAAAAAAAACAAAAACAAAAAACACCCCCCCCCCCCAAAAAAAAGGCAGAAAAGTCAAGAAGAGTCAAGCTGAACACAAAGAATATTCAAGAGTGCACTTGTTTATAAACATTTTCTACCTTATCAAGCAATTAAACAGATACACACTCATTTGCTCACCCCTCAAGCAAAGCTTCCTAAAGCAATTTTGTGCTGCAGGCATGAAAGTACAGACACCCCACATAGCCAGAAACCACTCCCTTTTGCCATAGGAACTGTAACCCTGGCATCTCTAGGCTAAATGATGCATTTCTTCCAAATGTCCTTGAAGGATGTTTGCCACATGCTGCTAATAGAAAAGATTAAGTTTTTTCTACTACTGCATGAACCATCCTGTCCTTCATACCAAAGCTTTCCATCAGACCCTTTGTCCAAATTTGTTAATATACCTGGCTCACCCGGATTTGCCTTTTCAAGATTTCCCTGATTTTCTGACAAGATTTCATATGAACAATCCACTAGATATTCTGCTTTTCTCAGACTGTGCAGCCTATGAACTTACATTCAGCATTAAGATTTAAAATGTGGATCAAATGTAAGTAATTTTAGGAGTAACAACTTCTAAGAGCAGAAAATCTCAGTAACTTAACAGAAACTTATTAGACATTTATGTTACTGAAATATCCCACTTGGTATATATCTGAATATCCATGAGATCAAGTACAGCACAAAGAATTCAGTTCAGGAAAGCAATATATTATGTTTCTTTTGCTCCTCCCCCTTTCTCGGCAAACATGCAAATGACAGTTATAGGTGATTGCATCTCTATTTATATACCTTTGATTTCTAGTTAAACTAATTTTTGGCCACTTAGAGCTTTCCTATTTGGAATACAAACATAAAATTAAAAAGCTTACTTACATAGACATTATGCTTAATTTCATAACCATTCTTACTGCTTGTAACATGTACCCTGAACATTCTTACATGTAACATATCTTTTGACTCTCCTCTGGATTAGGAAGAGTTTTCCATTTTGCTTGTGCTTGCTAACAAATGAATCCACTCTATTAGGGACATTTTAGATATAACTAGAAACACTTTTTTTACTTTATGCATAATTTTACTTAAACTTCATATTTATTTCAGAGTCATTTCTTTCACTTAAATAGCTTCTTTTTGTAGTATCTTGAATTTGAAAGACCATCATATAGAAAAGCACTATGAGTGACTACTGCTGTAGAAATACAGAGAACACCTATACATAAGTAACATCTAGTTTTGATCAATCCTCTGGCAAGGAAACTATAAAAATGCTTGTGAGATCTAGACATTTCTTTAATATCTATTTTGAAATGCTCAGATTTGCATTTTCTGGGTTTACCTGGGTTTGTTCCCCCCACCCCTGATTTGTCTTCATTATAGCTCTTGCCTCCATATGTACTTTCCCAGATCTTTTTATACCCCAAAGTGCAATCAGGTGACAGCTAATCCAGGTGCTCAATTGATTCTAATTAGAAAAATGTCAGCAATTAATCTGACTTGACAATAGTAATTTCCACCATAAAGTACATTGTAGCTGTTCAAACAGATGATGTACTTAAGACCCAAGACTAACCTCCCAGAAAAGGCCACAGTATTTTACTAGTGGTAACTGTCAGTGTCAAGAGCTTTTCGAAAGAACACCCAAAACTGTAAAAATTTAGACCTTGCAAACCTTTCAACTGACTGAACGTTCACTTCCAAAGAGAACACACACAATTCTCAAAAGTGTCTCTATTTGCTTAATCAGAAGTCTTCTAACACTAATCACTCCTCCTTAGCCTGCAAAATCACAACCAAGAGGGGAGAATTAAGTGTTTCTTATGCTAAATGATGTTCATCACCTTATCCATTATGTCTTTAAAGAAGCAGTCCACTGGGAGAGGGCTAATCACATAACATTACAAAAACCAGAGCAGTCAAAGACACATTTGACATTAAATGTACTGATTCACATGTTTTTCCATGCATATTTAAGTAGATGAACAGGTTGCCAAACTGAAGGTGGTTTATTGCACACAAAGCTGATGCTATTTCCCAAATGGATCGTTATTCCAAGAAACTTGAAAAGCATGGTATTAACTAACCAATAAATTATCTCCAACACTAGATAACATCAACACTTCTGCTTATCTACCAATACGTCAAAAATCAATACAGTATATATCAGTGACTGCAAAATGTTTCCTGAAATTTTCAGTTCTCCCTAACAGAGAGAACATATTTGGTACCTACAGTCATGACACTGCAGCAGTAAACATGAACCTTTTTAACTATCCTTAAAGTGACACTGACAACTGGTATAGTTTATGGAAACACAGTATCTTAAGAACCATATGAACTCTTATTTTCATTCTCAATAAACCATTTAAAATGGAATAATACGTATTTGATTGAACACCACAAAAAAAGGTGTCTAGCCTTATGATACAGCATTGCTTGAGCACTTATACAGCCATTAATGAAACAAGAATAAAAAAAGTCTGCTCATATACTAGTCTTTGAGGGTGGTTGCCTCAATAGAGCATCTTCCTCTACCAAAAGCAGATGTAGAATATGCTTTTTCATTCTAGAAAGTAAGCATATTCACACGTTTCTCTGACAATATCTTCTCTCTTACTTTCCATAATTCCCTGTTTTCTCTGCTCCCATTATCAAACAACTGCTGGATCTTGACCAATTTATAAAATTTCCCCTTTCTCTATACTATCCATTTTCGTTCTCCCTTTTTTCATTCTATAACCGCATACAATTCCACACTTGTAGGCTTCCTTGTAATCTCAGTTTTCTGGGCTGCCATTAAAGCTTCAATTTGTCATTTTAAATTGCTATACTGAATAAATATAGTACTCCAAATGTGACCTAGTCAGGATCAACTAGGAAAAAAAAGTGTTTATTTCTTTGGTAGATAGCAGTGGTTTTATTAATGGCATCTAATAGAACAGTGTCTTAAAAACACAGTTCTCATTGCATAGTCTTAGTACACAACACAGAGATAATTCTCCCAGTACTAGTTATAACATTTTTACCCCACTCTTTAATAATTTCTGCATCTGATTAATACATGAAACTCTAGACAGACATGCAACTTAATTAGGTTCCAATTCAACAGATGAAGTAACTCAACTGCTTTACACAAATGGAACACCACCCATGTCCGTATGCACCCCATTCAGGTCTTCTCTGTTCCCAAAACTTCAGTTTCATTAAGTAACTATTCCCTTTAAATGAACATGCAATGAACATGGTGCTTAGGAACGTGGTTTAGTGGTAGACTTGGCAGTGTTAGGTTAACAGTTGGAACTGATGATCTTAAGGGTCTTTTCCAACCTGTATCATTCTGTGACTCTTTGAAAATATTTCTCTTTTCTTTGGTGTCTGAAACCTGGTCTGAAGTAAGACAACTACCCCTGTTCTTGTTCAAACCACCATGTAAGCACTTCTTCACTTAATAAAAATTAACGTGAACACACAACCACCACTGGGAAAAAAGGCAGGCCTCTTCTCATTTACCTCCATTTGGCTACCTACCTCACTCTTGGCTGTAACACAGCCATCCTTGAACTGTCTGTGAAGCATCCTGAGTCAGTACACATCTAGGTGTCCAAGCTCAAATTAGTAACCAGGAAACAGGAGATATAAAATGAAATTTCTTCAGGCTGAACAAGTACTTATATTATCAACACATTTTGAAAGAGGTCTTCTCCCTACCGCCCAATCACCTGGATTTCTGAAATGAAAGTAGCAAGTCTTGCATTAAATCCAATGTACTCTGAATGAATTGCAGTCATTTCTCTGTTAAATCTTCAATAGAGGCTAGGCAGAGATTAGGCGTTTCTTTTAAGTCACCAAATCACAAAAGAAACAGAATAGGCAATCAGACTGTTTCTGGGTATAAATAGAAAAGACAAAACTGTTAAGCACTCTTTGCTTAACACATGATGCTTTTTGACACCAAGGGTAAGCTTGAGTTTAGGGTTGCTGCTGGAGAACTGTAGTTTGGGTAGACAACCTGAATACAGCCTACTTAGTAATTTTATAACTCCCCATCACTTAACAAAGCTAGTAAAAAGTCCAATTAGACTTCTAATTCCCACCAAACTGTCATAAATCTAAATTTTACTATACCAACAATGTTGAAATAAGTAACACTTTCTGAAACACACCTAATGACATATTAGTCTGTGCCCCATTGACTTCTACTTCCATTATTCTATCCTCATAAAATTTTACAAAAAGAGAATCACAGGTTTAAAGCATCAAGCCATTAACATTTTCAAATCATATTCTATTACTATTTGCTCCCCCCCTTTATAGTAAGTGACCCTCTCAGAACTGTTTATACAGAGAATATGTACAGGCAGCTGTACAGGAAATGCATGTGAAGAATGTTATAAATAGAGTAAGATTAAAAAAAAGGTAGAGTAAGAATCTCCCATTTTACTCTTTAAACTGAGGCATTAAGAGGAAAAGCATCTTGCCTAAGAGCTCAGAAGAACTTTTCAACAGAGTAAAGAATAGAGCTTATGTATCTTTAACATCCAATGACCAAAGCAGTTCAAGTAATTTACCCTGAGTTCTCCTTTCACCTCTCTTTCCTCCTATTCTAACAGACTTTAGCTTCGGTTTTGATTCAGAGCCAATTTAAAACTACTTCTTAGATATTTAGGCAGAATTGATTTTCTGCAAGAATGCTCTGTCTCTTGCAGGAGCCACATATTTTAGTGATAACGTGAATGCATGTTTCTCATCCCAGCTTCCCATTATGGGATGTCTTTTGTCTTTTCTGTATGGCACCATTCCCTTTAGACTGTTCTTAAGCTCACTGATGTTCTCTATCCTGTGCGTAACACAGCTGCAAGTACTTGTAGTCACCTAGTATATCCCCAGGTACTGGAGACAGGGAATGGGTGGATATGCAGAAAGCCTCTAACATTCTTCCTTCTATGAAGAGAAGTGTCTTTAAAAAGCAACATAAATAGCCTAATTTTCATTCCTAAGTGCTTCTCTAATTGACTAAGTAGCTCCCAGAACTAACCACTGTCTCATGCACAGGAAAATCAATCTTCATGTCCCTGGTCCAGGTCTAATAAAGACTCTAAGCCGCAATTGCCAACCCTAATAACATGAAAATCCATTGGTTTAATTTGCAGGGATTTGCAGTCTTCTAAACTAGAATTTGGAAGACATTGTATGTATGGCTAGTCCAAAGACTTCAGAATAAAGAAATAAAAATAATAAAAAATAATAATAAAAAAAAAAACACAAAAATGAAAAAAAAAAAAAAAAACAAAACAAAACAAAAACCCCAAAAAACCCCAAAAAACAAAAAAAAAACAAACCAAAAAAA
>JAOEHY010004628.1:0-12049 GCA_025447955.1 Psilopsiagon aurifrons | reverse complement strand
GCAGTGTTCAAGGCCAGGTTGGACACAGGGGCTTGGAGCAACTGCTCCAGTGGAAGGGGTCCCTGCCTGTGGCAGGGGTTGGAACTGGAGGAGCTTTAAGGTCCCTTCCAACACAAACCATTCTATGATGATTCTATGATTCTATCTGACCTGTACACTTTTAACACATAAAGCCTGGTCTTTATGAAGCTAATATTCCATTGAGTTTTAAGGATCAACTGTGAATTACCAAGCAGAATCCCTTTATCAAAATGCATAATTTTCACAATTCTGTGTAACACTGGTCACAGTTAAAACCAGGTTTTTAGCAAGCAGAAACTTAAGTGTTTTCTGATGTTAAAACATAGCAATCTCCTCTCCTATGAACACACAGAGCCTTGAAAGTTGCATACCAAGCACAAACACACAAATGCTTTGCCACCGAGTCTATTCTTAAGATTTTTATAGCTTGCAGAAGTACACAGATTTAAATTGCTCACATTAAAAAGAGACATCAAGTAAAATATTTACCCTAATTAACATAGTAGGAACAGGTCCAAAGCACAGATACTTAAGATAGAGTCGCTATCATTATTCCAGACAACACACAGGACTAAGTTGAAGACTCATTACGGCATGAAATAGCTGCATGTACCTATTTCACATTAACACTGAGTATTTAGTTCCATAAACAGTTTCTGAAGTTGGTACTAAAACCTATCAATTTTCTTTCGTAAAATGCATCCAGTATTTACTGGTGTGCTTTTCAAAGCAAAAAGTTAGGCTCAAATCTTAGGCCTCTACAAGAATTGCTACAGTTCTATAGAAAATGGGGAAAACCAAGAGCAGCTGTTGATTATAGGCACCAGATGAAGGTTTGGTTCCATTTCAGTAATAAATTAGAACAATTAAAATCCACAGCGATTTCAAAGCTCAATGTGTAAATACCACTTCGTATGAAAATGAAACCCAAACGTGGGATGTCAGCTCTCTAAAGCAGACTAGCTCCAGAAATGAAACAGTCACTCAGATCATGCAACGCATAACTTTTATGGCTTTAGAAACAAACTGCAGAAGCAGCCAGGCAGAGCCTTACTTGCCTGACTCGGTGTAGAGCCCTCTTATAGCTTTAACACACAAAACACATACAGAAGGGGCTTTTTTTCCTAATCAAGGGTGAAACACAGTGCTCAAGGGGGTCAAATTTGTAATTCACTAAAGGAAAAGGCACAAGTTGGATGGGACCATGCAAGGAATACTCTGATTAACATCTTAAAAGTAATTAAGAGAATCAAAAGCATAGAGGTATCTTAAGTTATTCCTGCAATTATACTGTCCATTATACTCCAGTCTTTTGACATGCTAGAGGAAACACTGTTGGCAGCTGTGGAAAAACAATGAGCACAGATCAGCTTCTGAGTTGCTCTCATCTTACAATAGCTGATACAGCATTAGCTTTAACTATAACAATTAGCAGAAAAGAGCCCAACCACAGCCCAATTTGTAAGAACAGACCCTGTAGACTAAACATTCTGCCACCACTTACTGAAAAGGGCACCAAAACTATTACTTTTTCCGCTGAAGCAGAAGCAAGCCAGATACTACGGACTTCTCCCATTTCTCCTGTACTCTCACAGGTGTAAAATCAGGAGACCTTAAAAAATATTTCCATTAAAAATTTATTTAAGACAAGCAAAAGTATCTTTTAAGCTCCCCTTGACACAGCTTCAGCACTTGCTTGAGCCCAGAACCCCCCCGTGTGCTGGGCTGTGCCCCCAGAATGTGAGCAGCAGTCAACGGAGGGGATTCTACTGCTCTGCTGCACTCTGGGGAGACATCCTCCCCCGAAGTCCTGATCCAGCCCTGGGGCAACAGCACAAGAGGAACAAAGAGCTGCTGGAGCGAGGCCAGAGGAGGCCACGGAGATGCTGTGAGGCTGGAGCAGCTCTGCCCTGGAGACTGAGCTCCGTGGCTGTCCCATCCCTGGCAGTGTTCAAGGCCAGGTTGGGCACCAGGGCTTGGAGCAACTGCTCCAGTGGAAGGTGACCCTGCGTATGGCAGGGGTTGGAACTGGATGAGCTTTAGGGTCCCTTCCAAGACAAACTATTTTATGATTCTATGGTCACCATAACTGTTCATGTTATTTTTTTAGTGAATTCCCGTTATTCTGTGGAGAAATCACCACTTAATATTTTAAAAACAAGTTGGAAGAAACATCCACAGTACCTGAAAGAGCAGATTTCCACTTTTATGTGTGTATTCCACATCATCTCCCTGTGTCCTACCTTATGCTCTTCATTCTTCTCCAACTACTTGGGTTCATTTTAGCCATGTTTTAAAGGTAAGCCTAAATTAACCCCCAGTACCTCCAAAAGTTGAATTCCTCCAGGTTTTGTGAAAATATAGCAGCAGTCCAGAGAGGAGGAACCCATAATAACCAAGCAGCATCTGTCCCAGACACCAGGGGATCCACCATGCAAGACCACCTGAGTACACCAAGGCTTACAAAAGCTTCTGAGTTTGTACTATGACCAGTCTTTAAAGGAACTTCACTTTAGTGTTCCCTGTGCTCAAAACATTCCAAGTTTTCCAATTCCTTTGTATTTTCTCATCACCTGCTCTCAGTGTTCACTGTTGTGTCTTGGCATTTTGGGGATAACATCCACAGACTACTCAACCATTGCAGTACGAATCTGTGCTGTTATATTGGCAGTGGCAAGCAGAACATTGTGACCACTTATTTCATGCTTATTTCCCACTCTGGAAACGATATCTACAAATTTACCTTTCAAAGAATGAAATGAATCATCTTCTCAAGCATCAAAAACCCTGGGATACAATTCCTTCCAGAAATTACTGGGAAAATACATACAACTGACCAGAAGATGGAAAGCTAACAAAGCCATACATAGTTGTTATCAATACTCCTTTTTTAGGAAATGAACAGTACTTGTAAGAACAGATTTTCCAGGTTTACACTGACGGGAGGCAGAAGTGGACCTGAGCAACTGGAAGAAGGAATCATGGCTGGACTATACAGTGAAAATCCACAATTGCTTTTGCTCTGGAGTCAATAACCAGACCAGACAAACTAGACTCACTCATCTAAGCAGGAAGTTTTTTATTTAAGGCTTATGAAACTTAGAACTAAACTAAAATGTCATAAAGGACTTCATAAATGAACACAACTCTAGAGTATTTTCTACACCTATGGGGTTCATATGAAAAAGGAATTTAGACAAGAGTTTGCAGAGATAAAACTCTAAAGACAACTCTGTTCCAATTTAAACACAAACTATTCGTCACACTATGCTACTCAAAACGGAACAACACTGGCATCCAGTGGCCAATTCAATTAATCACAGAAGTGAAAGACCAACTACCCTCCTGTCCCTCTTTTGACCAGGAAGCACCATTTCTTTATTCAAGACAATCTAAATCTGGAGGACATTCCAAAAAGTCTGCATGCAGCCAAAGCATTAAACAAAAGGAGAAATATCTGTAAATGCACCTCTTGTAAAATAAATGCTAATTTACCTGGTAATGCAGTGATGAAGTCCCGTTGTAACATGGGCTTCAAGTAAGAGTTAATATGTCCATGCTGATAGTGACACATTCGTGAAATAAGGTGTTCCACAAATTCAACTTGATCTGATTCAGACCACTGGTCAAAATATTTAATACACAAGTCTTTTTCCTTTTCGTAGTTTCCTTCTGATGGTCTTTTTCTTGAGACAATCACAGATGAAGTTCCATTACTTATCTGTTTTTAGAAAAGGAGCACCAGCATTAACATACAAGCAATAGAACGGCTTTATAAGCAATCTCTCAAGGAAGAATATGGGAGAAGAAATAATCAAACCTAAGTTTTGAAACATTGTCTTCAAGCTACAGGTTATCCCATATGAATTTCAACTTTCATAGAGATCAGTGAAAGGTCTATGTAAGTCACTTGTTACACTGAAAGATGTGAATTCTCTTACAACTCCTACCACGTGAACAGCAAGGAACTTAATTCATTTTAGAGGAAACTTCTCCAGATGAAACCAGTGGTTTCCACTGCATACTGCAGCTTCCCTCTGGTGCATTCTGCACTTTGTCTCCACAAATGATCTACAAATGATAACTTCCACCAGTTAAAATAATACACATTTAGAGACATACCAAAGTTGGGTATTAATTAACACAAAAAATTCAAGACCCTTGTGCCACTCTTGAACTGCTTGTCCATAAATGAAAAGTGGGAACTACATGTCAAGAGCCTGCTTTGTTTTTGAAAGACAGCTCATGACAGTATTTGGGATGTACACATGGAAACATCATTAAAATCCTGGGAGCTTTAGCTACAAAAAGGATGCGACAAGAACAACACCCCAGGACTTACTGCTAATTAGTAAACAGAACCAAAGATTGATGGCCCGGCTCTTCTGGGCCCTTCAGCAGACCAAGAGGGCTGCTGAGAACAACTGTCAGCACTGAAATATTCCCAGACTTCTTCAAAGTGAATTGGTACAACGCCTTGTCATGTGAAGGTGCTGATTTTTTCCTTTTGAATGACAGTCATGCTCAGAAAGGTTGAATTGTATTCCCAAGTACCCTTTGACACAAAACTGTCCTTTCAAGGTCAGCACCAACTCCAAAATCAGAGAAGATCTAGCAATTTCTCAAGTATTATTCATCAGTATCATCCTTCACTTGAAGGCTGAGCTAATTTTAAGATGATACAGTCAACTACGTACAAGGATGATTATGCAAATGAGAGATTTGGAAGTTTCTCAAAAGCAAGAACATACAAAATCATGCCAACTCTCTCTACACAAATGTGAATCCTACCTGCCACAGGGTATTTTTCTTTGGAGACTCATCTTCATTCTGATCCTCCATTACTGATGTGTTCTAGAGGAAAAAAAAAAAAGGAAAAAAGAATTATGACTTCACTTTTTTATTCTACGGCAATTCCTTGCTCTACAAGCATAAAAAAGCAAATCAATTGAATAGATAAAATTCATTTTCCCAGTGAACAGAATTGTCAAAGATTTCTGGCCACAGAACCTGGATATTATAAATAAATTCCCCTTTTAACTGACATGTTTATCAATTCCATTTACTGTAAAGATAACTCCCCAACCCCGCTTCAATTTCCTTTGACAGGTTTTCATGCAGCCTTTCAACGCTTTTCTCACTGGGAAATAAATTCACTTTCATCCTACTCAAGCCAAAGTAATTAAACCTGTCAAAGTAATCAACCAGCACTTTCTGCCAAAGTTAAATTGCATACATCTAGTTGAAAGAAAATAAAATCACTATTCACTACTTACATGCAACAGAATATGATTTCTTTCCCCAGCTCTAAGCTTACCACAGGGAGGAGGGACCATTCTCTGCAGAATGCCTCTGTAATTCAGTGCCACAGCCTGCATCCTATAACCCTTGGCAACCACCATCTTTCTTCAACCTGACTTAATTACAGTGCTCCCCCCATGTTGTAACTGCTCCTCCCTACTGTTTCCTTCCCTTTTGTTCAAGGAGGAGAGGTGTAAGAATTTCTACAGACATTCAGATGCAAGTGTTTCTTTTCAAGCTTACCTCAGGTTTTCAGAACCTTTCACTCATTTCTTCCCTTTTTGTTTCTTAATTATCTGCTCCTCATTGCTGCCCATACAACAAGTACCATCTACTTCTACCTACTCAGTGGTACCCCACACCTAGGCAATTACTGCTCATTCGGCTCCCCACCAACCCTGTCCTCCCCATCCTTTGTGCCCTGGAGACACCAGCTAACTGGCATGAAAAACTGAGTGCCTTAAACCATTGCCTGTATTTATTTCAGCTTTCTTCCTCTCTATCAGCTGTCTCAGCAGAAAGAGGAACAACACACTCAAGTAAAACACATGATGGAATAAGTCACACAATTCCTTTACTCTTGCCATCAGAGATTAGGGATTAATCCCTTAACATCTACATACACCCCCAATGAAAAGCCAATTTCACCTCAAAAGCATTCACTCTTTCATCTCCTCTTTCCTGCATAAGGGATATACCATATCAAAATCAGAAAACTCAGAAAGTTAACAGTATCATCCCTCTAGGCAAGGATTCCTCCACCACCTGGCTGTACTGCTCTGGCTGAAGCCTACCTTGGATCTTCTCTGCCTTGGAGTTGTGAAAGAACATGCACAAATACTACATTTTAAATATTATGCACAGCAGGTGATAGAAAAAATCTTGGGTCTATCTAGTTATGATGCACATGACAAAGAGAACCTCAGAAGATGGCTAGTGGGGAATCTAGAAACAGACAAAAGCAGTAAAGGTTTTGTGTTACTCTGCAGATATGCATATTTTAGTGTTTCTGGACACACAATATTAACACTGGAGAAGTAAATCACCCCTTCCACGTTTTCGGATTTACAGTCTCCTGATGGCCGTTCCAGTATTCACAACTACACACACTGGTCTCAACCAGCACTATCACTGATGCGCGTGCGGATCATGCGTGAAGGATGCTCTCCCACCGCCTGCTGCCACAAGAGGGAGCACAAATCAGCTGTAGGCTTACTGGTACCCCACTAGCCCACACCAGTTAAGCCATTCCGGAAAGCAAATGTGACTACAGGCAATTATGCAGGGGGGTTAATTTTGTTTTATTTTAAATTTCAATGCGTGGAAATATGCATTACAGTGATTAGATGTTGTTAACAATGTTTTTAATTAGTATGCCTTTAAAGGAGTAAGGAACATCTTGCCCGTTTTGCAGTCAAAGGCTAAGTATGTGCATTGATCCTGTGAGCTACGAACAAGGAACGGGAACTCTTCTTTAGAATGTCAAACATGGATGGCTTGGGTCAGTTTATTCAGCAGAAATCCCACGAAATTAATTTAGCTCCAGTCAAAATTTCCTCTGGCAGCTCACAGTGAGACTCCCATTGCTTTCTTCTGCTCCATCAAGAACCACAGAGATCACTGCTAGCTTTTCCTGGATGCAGGCTAAGAACTGTCTCTTAAACATCACGTCTTTTCGTCCTAGGAACATACAGTAAAGCTATAGCAGAGCAGCACTGTAACACCAAGTGTGCAAGAACACAAAATTCACCAAACCTAGACTTACATACTGGGCAGATTGCAGATCAGGTTTTTGTCTGGTGTGCACCTACTCAATTCTACTGTGCCTCTGGTTGCTGCCAAGGTAAAGGAAACTGGGAAGCAGGCTTTAGGAACATGCTACATCCTTGGCATGTCCACTAATACAAGGCAGGCCTACACTTCGGCACCAATCCACTGGTCCCCCTTCCTTCAGAGTATCAGAGCACAGGCTTGGCTAAGACAATAGTGTCTTGAATCCACAAATAGATGACCTGGCAGAGGCAGTTCTGCTGCTGAGGGATATTTCCATTTCTTCAATATCTGGGCACTTACAAACAACACGAGGGCAGTCTACACAGACTGGGTTTTAGGCTGGAAATTTAACACTGCATTTATGTATTGAAGCAAGAAGTAGATAGCTGTATCTACACTTCTACAGTGTTGATTGTGCTTTTGCTCTTTCCCCATCCTAAACTCACTCCAAATTTTCTTAGTGTATTTTAGAGCTTGATGGGTTTTAATGCTTCATTCTCTCCCTTTCTGATCCCAAATACATAGCTTAATTTCTCTATTATATCTGCTCTTCTTAATAAATTTGCTCTACTTCCATCTTTGACATTTAATTTTAGGGGTCATTCCCCAGATCACATACAACCTAACCCAGACTATAATGTGCTGTAGAATAACAGAATCCCAGGCAGGAAGGGACCTCAAGAATCACCAGGTCCAACCTTTCCAGGCAAAGCGTGACACAGACTAGATGCCCCAGCACCCTGTCCAGCCCAGTCTTGAAAGTGTCTAGCATTGGGGAATCCACCATTTCCCCAGGGAGATTACTCCAAAGGCTGACTGTTCTCCTTGGAAAAATCTTCCTCTTGTGTATTTCTGAAGCACTCAAGCCTGCTAATTGAAGACTAAAACATGACTGAGTGGATCCCGTTCTGCTGTCTGGAAGAAGCAATTAGACATCTCTGATCTGTCCTGCACACCCACAGCACTTGGCAAAAGAAGAATTTCAGAACTCCAAACAGCTGGTGTCACTGGTTCTTGCTCAGGAAGGCCTCCAGCTCTTGTGCAACAAGAAAGATAGGCATCTACATGTGCAGCTCTTCCCCTCGCCCCACCCAACCTCTACATAAAGTTACCTTGCTGGCCACCTCCACAGCTTCCCCAAGGAGCTTTAAAGTAGCATTAACACAGACCTCACACCATCTCCCTGTAGCTCTGCTGCTGTACATAAGCAAGACCTCTTATTCCAGTACCTCTGGCAAGGCCACAAGCCCCTGCAACACCAGGGACTGATGCTTGCAGACTCTGAAAGAACAGGCTGGTCTTTTTACCGCCAGAGCCTAGCAGCCTCTCACAGTGGAAGCATAACTTCATAACTCCTAAATATTGCCAATTCATCCCATTTATAAGTTCATTTTTTCCATAAATTCTTGTTCACTTGCTCACAGCTCTTGCAAAGTAGAATGATTATTTCCAAGCAGCTGTCATTCCTAAATTAGTCAGCTTGGAATAAGTACTCCCCATCCCCTGCTGGGAATAGCAGCGACAACAAAGAGATAACAATGGCTCTAAGCATAGATGCTTTTTGTTGCATTACAGTTGTTATAACCCAACTGAATCAGGTTACACTCAGAAAAGCCTGTCTTGACTTCTACTAACAATAAACCCAGCACTGGTAGTAAAATTCACAAATCGCTCTACAAGCTGCAGAGTTTTAAGAGCCTGCTCCCTGAAGATTCGTATCCCATACTCCTCGCCCTGTTCTGCAGTAACTTCAAGCTTTCTTTGGTCTTTCTGCTCCACAAAAGCACGGAAGGCTTTGGGATTTCTGAGATGCACATGAACATGGTAAGCAGGTTCCAAAGTTACTTGAGGAGAAAGAGGCACCGACAAGTGTAACTACATAAAGCTCATTTACTCTGGAGGTTATGAAAAGCTTCCAAAAATAAAAGCAGCCATGAATGCCCAGGTTGCAAGGGCCTGGAGCAATCTGATCTAGTGGAAGGGTGGCTGGAACTGGTTGAGCTCTAAGGCCCCTTCCAATCCAAACCCTTCTAGGATTCACTCTGTGATCCCCAAAGACAAAAATTGTGTAGGTATTATAAAACTTCAGGTACCTAAAACTGGCATCTCAAGCATAACAGTTCCACATATGTATGGCTGTACAACAGTAGGTACAAAAGCACCTAAGTTTTTCTGCAGATGAACAGCACTCAGCCTGCAAGGCTCATCTTGCTCACGTGAGATATGAAACAAGGGCTGCATCTTTCCGGCAGAAATCTATCAGACCTGCATGGACCAAATTCCTACCAGATTTCTGTTAGCTACAGGCAGGTAACACTTGGGTCTGCACCATGCTTCAGGACTTGAAGGTGCCTTTAGTCACTTAATTGGCTCTGAAGAGAAACAGCATGGTGCAGCTTTGTTCTTTAACCCAGTTTTAGTTCCAGTATTGAGAGAGCAATTACAGAAGTGATAGCAGTAATCCTGGGAACTGGGACAAGACATACAAGTCACAGGAGCAGTACCTAGCAAAGCAGACAACACTGCTAAGCTGCTTTGATGAAAAGCTTTTGCCTACCAACGAATGGATTCACAGGATACAAAGGATGGATGGATAAAACTGGACAACAGCTGTGTTCCCTGGGGGGAAAAAAAAAGAATAGCAGTCTTGAACGACTGTATTTTCAGCTACAAAGTAAAGGAAAGAAGTAGAAAACAAGAACTTCTATTTGCCACTACCCTTGAGACTACACCAGTAACTCTCATCTGAGCTAAAGACCAATCTAAGGTCATAAAATTCCCACTCTATGGAAGAGATACCAGGAAATTTCAGTTAAAATCACAAAATGAGAAAAACTAATCAAAACGCTTGAGCTAAAGTTGTTCAAAGCCAGGCTGGATGGGGCTTGGAGCAACCTGGACTAGTGGAAGGTACCCCTGCCTGTGGCAGGGGGTTGGAACTGGATGAGCTTTCAGGTCCCTTCCAACATAAACCATTCCATGATTCTATAAAACAGGCCCTTCATCTGCTTCAGTAAACCACTTCCATATCTGACTATAGAGAAGTTCAAGAAATGATAAAAAATAACTAATGCATATTTGGACATCATGAAGCCAAGCACAGCACGTTCAGCTCGAGCTCTGCATGCTCAACTTGCCTTCTGAAACCAACTCTGCAGCACAAGGACTGCTGAAGGTATCAATTACACATTCACCCAGAGGAGGAGACGGATCCACCATCCTATGTGACAACTGGACCACATCAGTGAGGAAGAAAGCTGCCTAACCATCTCAAAGCAATGAGCATGTGTCTCTGCTTTTAATACAGTCAGAAAACCCCAAATGGTTTAAAGCATTTCCAAATGAATGCAAGCCTCTCCTTAGGATGTAATGGTCACCATTTTTTCTAATCCAGAAGCCTGTTAAACAGTGTTTATTAACAACATCTTGATACTTGATCAGGGACAAAAGGGTATTTTCTTCTTTTAACTACTGAAAGACTCTTAATAAAAACATAACAGCACAAACACTAAACGAGGCTGGAGGACCACTAAAGTGTACTGGATCTTTCATTTATGGCACCCCTCAACAATTTGTATGTACCAGTCAGCAAAGAAATGCAAAACCACTACAGTGCTTCCAAGTGCCAGGTCAGAAGGAGGTGCGCAACCTAACCCCTGCAAAGAATCCTCCCTTCAGAAAGCTTCTTCAGAAGCAGAGCCATGGGCTGCATACGAACCAATGACACCAAGATTCCTGTATCAAAGGAATAAGCATAACAAGCATGGATAGTCATTCAAAACTGGTCAATAAAGATGTTCAATGCCACAGAGAAGACACTCCCAGCAGCAACACACCTCAGCTATGGGTTTAACCTCACTACAGAAGGTGGTTCCTTGCAATATTAATCCGTTAATTATGTAAAAAGATAAATATGCATTTTTGCTTAATTTAGTGAGAATCAAATAATATTGGGGGGGGGGGGAAATCCCTTGAGAAAAACAGAAAACACAGCCCATGGCCAAATGATAGTCCAAATAGTGTCTGAAAACATGGCAGATAACCCACTGTTCACAATCACTATAAATCACTTTGAAAACAAAGCTCTAAGGTTCAACAAGTTAAACTTCATTTAGTTGCAGGTACTCCTGTAAGGAACAGGGTGTGGGACTAGATTCTTAAGGATGCCTTCCAACTTGAGATATTCTATGATTGTAACATGACAGTTACCTTGCTGACCATGGACATGCCTATATTTGACATGTGTATTAGTAGATGCTTGTTTCAGCTTAAGCTAAACTATTTATGTAAACACTAAGAATGCGCACAAATTCTGCTCAATACACCCCATTTCTTACCTAGCTAGTCTGCCCAGTTGCCAGGTTTTATTTTAGTGCAGTTATTGCTGGAAATTCAAACAAAAATATACTTGAAATACTAAAAAGAGTCTCCAAGATCCAACAGCTGAAGGCAAAATTGGAACAAAAAAAGCCTCAGACTGAAAATAAGGCATCGGTTTTATTCGGCCCCTGACTAACCACCACCAAGCTTACAGGAAGACTGGGTAAATTCAGTACCAGCAGACAGTTCTCCAGTTTGTGTTTCTGGTTGCTAAAAAAAGACACCACCATAGTCTGACCACAAGCTGTAGATGCGATGTTTTTAAAACACAGCTAATGTTTTATACCCTGAATTGATACCCCCCAGGGTTTTTTTGGTTTTTATTAGGAAGTTTTGTCCAGAGCAGTAACTCCCCCAAAACCAACAACTGCCTGTTCCTGTCTCTGCTCAGAGAAAGAAAACCTCAAGTCTATCTTCACTTAAATTGTGAAATGCTAGAATGGTTTGTGTTGGAAGGGACCTTAAAGCTCCTCCAGTTCCAACCCCTGCCACAAGGAAGGGACACCTTCCACTGGAGCAGTTGCTCCAAGCCCCTGTGTCCAACCTGGCCTTGAGCACTGCCAGGGATAGGGCA
>JAOEHY010004627.1:28256-54236 GCA_025447955.1 Psilopsiagon aurifrons | reverse complement strand
CCCCCCCCCCCCCCCAGGAAGCGGCGGCGAAGTGTGGAGGATAAGAGGTATGGCAACGGCGGAGGGCTCTGGGGCTGTTCCGCTCCGGGGGAGGCTCAGCGCGGAGCGCACCGCTCTCTCCAACCACCCGAAAGGGGGTACGGTGGTTCCAGCTGTTAACAAGTGATGTTTAGTGGTGGACTTGATGATCTTAAAGGTCTTCTCCAACCTGGTTGATTCTCCGGTTCCGTGATTCAACAGTCAAGTTCCAGCATGGAAAGCATCCATAGCCACTTCCTGTGTGATGTTTCCCAAGCCCTGCACTGTGTTTTCGTTAAGGTGACAGGGCAGGGAAGCAGGAACAAAACCTGCACTTCAATACTATGAAGTAAGAAAACCTTCTGTACCCTGCCTGGAGCTCAACGGGTTGGAAAGCAGCCACTGTCACAGCACCATTTCCCTGCCAGCACACACGCGCCCATCCAGCGCAGGGCCACTGCGCTCTGTCCTTCTCAGCCCTTTGAAGCTCTCCAGCCTCAACTGCAAGAACAGACTGAAGCTGTTTTGGTTTTTACTGACAGACAATTAACCTTCATCTACACAGCTTGATAAATGCCTGAACCCATCTCCAAATGATTTCCCAGAACACTAAAATCAGGCAATAACCAACACTTAAATGAAGAACATTCCCTTTAACACCCTCTGAGCCTCCAGGAAGACCTGGCAGCCCTCAACAAGAGCAGAGTATCTCTGTCACTGAGGGCATTCCATTTTACCAAACAAAAAATAGGAAAAATGACAATTAGCTTAGTCAAACATTGCACAATGATAACTTCAGGCTCCCCCTGTGTGGTGCCCATCCTTGTAATGCCACAGGGCACACTTCCAGCAGCTACACAACAGCAGACGAGGCCTTATTCTGGAGCAATGCTGGCAAATTTTTAATCGTGAATAGTGTCAAGTGCAAATGAAGTGATTGAAAGAGTGACTGAAACGATCACAGCAGATAACTACATAAGAGAGACAATCCAAAGAACTGTAGCTACGTTAGAAAGCATTTTTTTCCTTTCCCAAGGAGAGAGAAATACTCATGGAATGAAAAAGTAATACAGACTCAGTCTCCATTAGACAGAACTACACAGTTTGCAGATCATCCAAACACTCTTCATATGCTGTAGCCAAACCACATCGCTTGCGACTATTTTTTATTAAATGCCTCCAGTAAGCGTAGTAGGTGCAGGAACAGATTGATGATGTCCAGGTAGAGGTTGATGGCAGCCAGTACGTACTCTTCAGGGGATAATTTGTGCATCAGCAAATGGGTGTCATGAATAACAAATCCACAGAAGAGAAGAGCTCCAGCAGCAGCAAACACCAACTCTATTGTCTCGCTATAGAAAAACACCTGGAGGCAAATGAAACATGAGAAGAATTATAAATGCAATTTTCTGTTTAATATTAAAATCCCTGCATATGTCACACTTAAAACAAGGACACACACTTTCTTTTTTACTGTTATGGATGCATAAATACAATATTACGATGACATTTCAATGCTCTTATTTCATATAGTCCTCAGTCCCACAATTGCTTTAACCGAGTTAAAACGCCTCCACTCAGAAGAGAGGAAGCTCTTTCTCAGCAGCAAAGTTAGAAGAACAAAACACAATTAAACCCCCAGTCTCCTTTCCATTGTCTCAATGAAGCAGTCGATCCCGGCTGGTAGATTTTGTCAATCGATGCAAATACCACTTTACACTCAGAACAGCATCCAACAAAAACCTGAACTAGAAACGAATGGTTAAAAGCTCACCACCAGCATGATCTACAACAGTAATGGGTCTGGTTAGGGATTTTCATTCATTAAGCACTGTCTAAAAGCTTTTTGTTACACTAGAAGTTAATAAAAGGTTTATGTTAAAGAATATTTCTTAACCTTGAAAAAGTGTCTTACCCTCAAGAAACCCGACAAGATTAAAATCCACAAACAAGTGAAGAGGCTGCAAAAAACACATTCAACCGTGAGCAACAATCCATTGCCTTTTAAATTATACTGACAGTCTTTTCCCTTCTTCTAAAACTTCTCCACAACACATTTGCTAAGTGACTGCCCGTGATTCGCAGATGCCAGGTTTCCATGGGTGTGAGCAGTAAAAGTCAGTTTTACAAAGCTATCAAAAGCCATGTTCTAACTACTTGTTAAGACGTGCAGATGCCAGGTTTTCAGTGAAAACCCCAGATAAAGCAGTTTTCCAGTCTAATATTATACTTTTAAGATTCATAATCACACAAAATAGTTTCTTACCAAGAAAGCAGAACCACATGAAATCAATCATTTACTGAGTTAACACCCTCACCCCCCTGACGCAGGTTCTATTGACCTGCACTGCTTATTGTATCTGCAAAGCTTGCTTTGGAAAAGGGAAAATCACTTCGACACAACAAGAAAAAGAATCACCAATATGACAACATACCCTGCTCCAAATCTGCTCAAGTCTCTCTTTGACTGCAAGGTATATGCAGTCAGCCCGAGAAATACAGCAGTGGTAAGAACAAAGGCTTGCAAGACGATGGACACATCATAGAAACTCACTATAAACAGAAAAAGTGTCATTTAAAGAACACTGCACTACACATTTGTGAGGTGGTCTTCTGAGGAAACAGCAGTTTAAAAGGAAAAAAACTCAGAACTGTGAACAAAAAAAGTAAATGAAGCCCGAATTTGTCTTTGCACTTCCAAATCATGATCCCAGAACGCACGCACCTTGCCTTAGCTAAGTCTGCCACTCACCTCATAGCTACAGCTTCTTAAATGGAAACAACAGCTCTTCCCTAATCACAATTAAAATGAAAAGTATTTTAAGCACAGATGTGAGAGATCTGAAGGGAAAAACCCTCTGAATGTTTCATGATACTGAAACAAGGGAAAAAAGAATCAGTCCTATGCAAAGGCTCACCAAGTTTTGATTAGAGGGCAAAGATAACACGAATGAGTGGAACCTTTTTCTTCCCTCCTTCCTCCTTAATCCTTCCTCCTTCCCTTTCCCCAGACAATTATTTTTTCTCAGGAGATCACAAGCCACAAGAAGGAGGTTTCATCTTCTGCCAGAAGCCACACTGGAAGGTGATGGTTTGTCTGCACACTGCTCCATCTCAACCCCGACAACGAAGTACAGAACTCTCCAAAGTGGAGGAAACTGAGGGAGCAAATAAAAGGCTATTTCACTTGCCAACCAGCTCTGCTCGGAGCTGCTTTACAGGAAAGAGCAGATGATTGGCTTTGCAGAAAGAAGAGATGACATGGCTCACTCCTGACTTCAGGTTTGTACAGTTTCAGTTCTTCCTCCCTCGATTCCCCGAGTTTTCGCTAAACTCATAGCACTGTCATTCAAATTTTCAAACAAATATTCAAACTATCATCATTTTAGTCACACTTAGGAAATCTCAGATGGCAATTAGTACAACACACTAGATTCCTTTTCCAATCTCTTTATGGAATCAGACAATAGGATAGCCACCATTTACCTGTAATAGCAATTGTCAGCGCTTCCAGCAGGGTCTACAAAAAGTAAAACCAAGAAATTACAAGGATAGAAACAAACAAACCACAAAACAGACCACAAAACCCTTACATGGAGACTTCACGCACAGTGAGTCCCTTCTGCTACATAATCCCAGCATGCATTACATTAGCTCTCTTGTTATATCGTTGTATATGGAAACGCGCTTGGTTTCCAACGAGAAATGGCAATCACAGCGTCCAACTGTGCCAGAAGTTGTTGTGTTGCATAAAAATAACACAACATAAACTGAAAATGAATGAGAGACAGCCCCTATACAAAAATGCTAGTCAGGTTTTCCACTCAAAGCACACAGCATACTTATCACACTTCTTACACGCTGTTCAAGGGGCTATAAAATTAATACACTCTTAATGACTTGTTAGAGAGCTAAGTGTCGGCATCAGCTTCCTTTTCCCACTTGGCCTTGTTCTGAAACAGCTAGCTTTACAAGCAAACGCATCAATGTCAGGGCTGAAGGCTAGTGTGGGCCCTGGGTTCTTCTAAAAGATACTTTCAAATTAAGTTTCACTACAATAAAATGTGAGAAAAGTCTCTGTGTTGTGAACCAAGAGCCCAGAAATATCTGAAGGGGACCTACGGGGATGCTGGGGAGGGACTCTTCATCAGGGACTGTAGTGATAGGACAAGGGGAAATGGGTTCAAACTGAAACAGGGGAAGTTTAGATAGGATATGAGGAAGAAATTCTTTACTGTGAGGGTGGTGAGGCACTGGAATGGGTTGCCCAGGGAAGTTGTGAATGCTCCATCGCTGGCGGTGTTCAAGGCCGGGTTGGGCAGAGCCTTGGGTGGCATGGTTTAGTGGGAGGTGTCCCTGCCCATGGTGGGGGGGTTGAAGTAGATGATCTTAAGGTCCTTTCCAACCCTGACTATTCTATGATTCTACGATTCTATGAATTGCTGCTGAAGGATCAGTGACTGTTCTATTAGGGGAGATAAAACCAGCAATCACATCCTAGCCAGGCTTTTAACTTGACAGATGATGTGAAATCTGAAAACTTCAACTTTCTGCCAGCCAAAACCTGCAGACTGTTACATTTAAACGTGAGATGGGAAAAAAGTTGATTCAAACTCATCAAATTAAATGAAGCTTAACACAAAAACTGTTGTGCTTGTGCAGATCATTAACACTGAGCACAGCTCAATTCTGAGCATGCTTTTGCATGCTGCATCCAAGCTCCGTCTATGTTTACGTATCAGGCTCTAATGTTACATTATCTCTTTAAAAGGGGTAATTCCACACTACTAATTTATTAATGTTCCTTTTCAGAAATGACCAACCCACAGCTTTTATTTCAGATGCTATAGGTCATCACTCCCACTCTTGACAGTGGACCTTGAAGCAGATGTACTGGAGAGGTGTTTCGCTTAATGCACAGAGTTGGTCATCCTCTTTTCTTCCTCTTACCTTCCTACAAGCTGCCAGGACAGCAAAGGGATGCAGTGGAGAGAAACAGTGTCCTCCAACTGCTGTTGCTTGATATTGGCAAAAGAAACAAGAAATATGGGTGCAGAGAAATAGGAAATAAAATTGAATCTTCCAAAGTACTTCAGAAGAACGTGTCCACAACAGGCATAGGATGTACTAGCAATTTCTGGTGATATGGACATCTTTGCTGTTACACACGTTCACTTCAGTAATCCTCATCCAAGCAGTGGTTGGGCGCATGAAATGAAGTTCAGTCTTTCTTACATTTATCATGGGCTTTAAACATCTCTGGGTGCAAATCAGTCTTTTCCTTTGGAAGGGAAGCAGAGAAGGCAGAGATTTGTCTTGTCTCATTTAAAACTGGTAGAGCCGAGGAAAAAGGAATTTAGTAAGACGCCACATTTGTCTCATCTAATTATCTGAGAAATTAAATAAAACAACACATGATGCAATTTGCAAAAGCCACGCGACTGGCAAGAGCTGTGAACCATAACCACTATAGAGAAAAACATACTGTGGATTCTCTGGACACTGACAGAATGCATCTTTAACAGTACTGCACCTGAAAATAACCCATAATAACAGATGGAGTAGGTTAGACCAAAGATGTGTCTAGGCCAGTAGCCTGTCTTGGGAAGACCCTACCTGCAGATGCTGTGGAAAGATGTATGAGGAAAAAAAGTGAGTATCGAGTGATACTTCCCCCTTACAGTTTTCTACTGTCTGGCAATCTGCAACTTACAAGAAACAAATGAGCCAGAGCCTGTATCTGCATCATTTTATATGATATCTCTTGATGGCTCTTTCCTCCATCAATTTATCTAACCTCTTCTTGAATACATTTATCCTCCTGGCCTCCTAAACTTTCAGTATCAGTCCATTCCACAACTAACTTACACGCATGTGTATGTATGTGAAATAGTAGCTTGTTCTAAGCCCCTTCTTTGGCCATTTCATTGCATGGCCCTGACTTTTATACTATGAGAAATGGTAACTGTGCTGTTTTCAATTCTCCACACTGCTCCTGTTAGTGCCGAAGCATGCCCTCTTGCAGCTCTGTCCTACCAAGCAGAAAGGCCCTGGTCTGCAGGTGTTTGCTATTCTCTTTGATAATCCGAAGCCTTCTCTTGTATCTTCACATACTACACTATCTTTTTTAAGGGGCGGTGTGTGACCAAACTGCTTCATATGACATGTGGGCACAGCAGGGTTTTCTGGGTTTTTACTTTATTTCTTTCCTAATACATCCATATATTCAGCTTGCTGTTAGCTTGAACATCGAGAAGAGTCTCTTCAAAGAACCATCCACATGATTAATTCTGCTTTCAAAGTGATAAAAGAAGAAGCCGCTGTTCCATATGCACCGTCAGCGTTTTAGCCTTATAGTTCATATTTATCAACACTGAATTTTGTTTCGGTGCCCAGTCACTCAGTATGATGTGTTTTTTCTACAGCCTTCTACAATTACCTTTAAACTACCCTGATGACCTGTTAACACTGATATCCTGCACCCATCTTCCTTTTAATGTTGTCAATAAATGGTTTTTTATTGCAGATGCTGGCACAGCTTCCTCTAGAACAAGGTACATGCACTTTCAAGCAATACCATGCAAGAAAAATTAAGTGTGTATATAAAATCAAAATGAAAAGAGATAGGGAAAACACATAGAGAGATGTTTTTGAAAAGGAGACTAGAAACTAACGCGTGCTTTCACAACACAAAGTATCTTTAAATGGCACACTTCCATTAATAATCTGTGAACACTGGACACAGGCTACTAAATGATGATTAAGAATGTTCAAATCAAATGGGCTGAACTGTCCAAAGTAAATGAACAAATAAGAACTGAAAGATCTGCAACCAGTCCTAATGTAGGCAGAAATCCTGTATGTATGGTATGATGGCAAAAGGCCATCATCTTCTACCTGCTTCCAATCTGCTGCAATATCCCCACCCATCTCTATATAACTCATAACCATGCACCAGATGCCCAGGAAAGAAACAGATACAGCAGTCTGAATGAGTTGGATCAGAAGCCTTGGTTACCCACCCAGCAGGTCCCCGTAAGACATGACTTGGGTTGCTCCAGAACAGCACTCTTCTGTTCTGCAGTCATAAGCTGACCTTGTCTGCTACCACGTTAGGTCTAAATACAACTCATGTACATCTAGTACAAGCACAAGTGTACAGCTATCTGGCTGCCACTGAGACAGTGTCCTTCTGCTCCCTCTCCCAAACGCAGCTAATCAATCATTCAAATGATATTGGAGACAACCACCTTGTCCACCCATGTGAGCTTGAATGCTCCAGAGCCACAGCTCTCAAACATCCCTCCACTCCATTTATCATCCTTGGTGGGCCAAAACTCTCTCCATTATTCCCAGAGATGGATGCTGTCCTTCTGGCTCCCCTCTGCAAGCTCTGCAAGCCCTCGCTTGGCCTGACATATCCACCACACCAGAGGAGCACTGCTTCTATGCTGATCCTCAGAAGAGCGCAGGGGCTTCAGTGAACTGGGAGGATGGCCAGGTGAACTATTTACTAAAACCACAGGAGACCTGTAGGTGCTCTCTGGACAGCTGCAGGTATCCATGCGAGAGACATGGACCCGACTACAGAGGAGTGACATGCCGCTGGCCTGAGGCTGCAGGGGAGGCAGTAACTTTCACCAAGTGGGTTTTGACGAGAGCACAGAAATACAAGTGACATTTCCTGTTCATTCATTTCTGAGCTATGCCATCTCACAAGTGCTAGGTGTGCTTCCTCTCATACCCAAACTAAACCAATTAAAGAGGTCATGTCATGTAAGGACATAGGTGCTTGCAGCCATCATATGTCAGCTGGCCAAATGTGAAAATTAGACATGAATTAAAAATTATTTCAACTAAGCCATGCTAAATTGACCCTTTAATGCTAAAATTACATTGCCCTTCCCATATGTGTTATGGATTTGTCAGTTGGACATATTTTAGAGAGAGTGAGTTCAAAGGCTGACATTTCTCTTTATCTGATCAGTTAAACCTTTATATGTGGATTGTTTTAGGAGCAAATTCAAAGGATATCACCTTAACTCTGTACAGGTTTCCATTTATTTTGCATAATATATACTCTGATGTAAACATGATTTTATAGCAGATGCTTGACAATTCTGGCCAAAAATCCCCCAAAATCAATAAAAATACTTCATTACTTCAATATTAGAGATGGACTGAAGTGGTAGCACACTAGAGCAGAAAAGTCACTGAAAGGCCAACAGACAGCAAAGGGTGAAAACCACCTTCAGGCTGCGCTCAGTACACTTAGTTTAAGATTTTGTCAATAAATCCTCACTTTCTGCCCCCTGAAAAACGCTTCAATGTACCCAGCAGGACAATAGGTCAAACTGATGGGAACCCTCCCCAGCCAAGAACTGAGAACAGAGCTCTGCAGGAGCCGGTTGGATTTGGGGAGAAACAGGACTACACAAAATCTGCCACTGGGGCAGTTTTGTCCAAGTGAAAAACACAACGGCAAGCAGAGTGCTTTTCATGTTTTCCACAGGATATTATGGGATGCTTTTCTGGACAGGTTTAAATCTGTTTTTCTCCTGTACAAGCATTAAAAATGTCAAAAAGGTTTAAATCAGTGCAGGTTGTAAGATCATCTCTGCCAGGGGTGAGCATTAGTTGCTTCAGAGGGAACTGCAAGAAACAGTAACAGCTGTGGGATCTGAGCTGCAGAATTATCTCAAACTAATGCCTAATTGTTAAAAATTAGCTTAAACCCTGAAGCAAGAAGATTTATGTCTCTCTCAAAGCTTCTCTTGTAGCATCAATTGTCATAATATTGAATACTGTATTCTTCCAGACCCTCTTTAAATCTTGTTACATTCCTGACCTCAGCAGCATCCTCTGGTAATGAGCTCTACAATTCAATTACACACTGAATAAAAAAATAAAAAAAACCATATTCCCTTTATCTGCTTTACATTTGTCACCCTTCACCTTATTCCTCTGCTATAAGACAGAGGAAATGGGAGCTACTTGTTCCTTTTTATTCTTTTGATGATTGCTTTCTATGGTCTTAGCAGGGCCCTCTATGGTATTTTTTCCTAATATCTTTGTGTTTCAATACCCCTCCCTGTATGTATGTACTTCATCATGACAGAACTTCTGGTCATATGATGACCATAATTCTATGAGGATGTTGTAGGAAATAATCCAAACCTATTTCAAAGAAATGAAGGCTCCAGAGCCCTAAATACTACATCCCTCTGTTTAAGCCTCTTACAAACAAGATATTATGTGCCCTTGATGGAACGAAATGCACTTAAAACATTATCAGCTACATTTTGTATATTCTGAACCATGTCTAAAATATTATTTTGGTCATTCAGTAAGTAATTTAATCAAAAGCAGTTTTCAAAGAGCACCCTCAAATCTTCTTTCTTTTAGAGCTTAGAAAGGAGCGTGGTATCTGTAGACAATATTCCGTGGCCAACAATCCCAAAGTAGTCATCCAAGGACAGGCTGGAAAACTAAGGGGTTTTATGAGCAGCAACCTAATTATACTTTCATAGCTCTTTCTAAAATTGCTTCAAATGCCACTTCCTGAAGGCAGTGACCTACAACAGCACTGAATTCATTGTCACACTTAAAAACTAAATTTGTGCTTGGGCAGATTTTGTTTCTGGGCCAGGCAGAGAGGACATGGCATCCTGAGACACAGTGACAGAAGCACAACAGAAGGAACAAGTCTGAGGGTCCTATGCAGAGGCAAAATGCCCGTCTCCTGCTTCAAATGTTGTATGGTATCACACAAAATCTATGACAAAGCATATTAGAGAATGCAATCTCTGCTCTTCCTAACACATCCAGATCATGGAAGTTTTTCTCTTGTTATTGTTCAAACATTAATTTATCTGTTGCAGCATAAGTGGATAAAAACTATCAGCAAGTATTATGGAAAGCTTTAATTATCAGCTGGGTTATTCATCCGTGGAACAAACGTAGTGATGCAGAACTGTTCTGCTGGCTCATCCTGGCTGACCCAACCAAAAAGATTCTGTTAGTGCCAATACTGGAGCAAAACCTGGCAGAATATAGAGGCGGAAATAAAGTTGAAAATTCAAGTATGCCAGGGGCAAGGGTAAATCTCTTTGTGTATCAAGGCAGCTAGATGCTCAGTCCTGATCAGACCAGGCTTATGTGCTGGAGAGCTCTCTCAAAAGAACAGAAGGACAATTGGGTTAAAACATGTTACCCAAGCATGGTGTTTCAGAGTTAAGGAAGCATGTGAGTGATATGGTAATTCCTCAAGATCCTGAGGAAAAATCTGGCCACTCAAGAAAAAGGCAGAATGTTCACAGCCCTCTGTGTAGCTCAGGTTTCATGCTACTTGTTGTCTTTGTAAAGACATCACTGCAAACAGGAGCTGTATCCCCTACCTGTGAGAGGAGCATCAGGGCTTCAACTTCCAGTTTATTACAGATGTAGTCGATGGGACTGGCTTCTGTAAAGTTATGAGAAGTTTGAGTTGAATTTTCACACTAAGACTTTTTTCTGCTTGGATGTAACCTTTTGCTCAAATGTCACTTTTCCACCAAACACACAATTTTGTCGTAATTGTCTCATTGAATGGGTAAAAAAGAACATTTAGGGCACTTCTGACACTATATAGTTCAAAAGAGATGCATATATATATATATACATTAAAATGATGGCACAAAGGCAAATCTTACTCAAACTGCTAGATGTAGAGAGAGATGGGGAGAACAAAACCACAAAAAGAATTATTTTAAAGCACTTGAAGCTGACATTGTTTCTTGTTACAAGTAATGGATGCAAATACTCATTTGTGGTCTTGAGGGAAGAGATAACTGGCATATAAACACTTTCACATGCAACTCAGCTAGCAATTAAAGCTCTAAATAGCATTTAGTGATGTTTTTTAGACTCTTATGCTATTGCAGGAAGAAAAAAGAATCAGGAATGATCTGATGAAAACTCATGATGATTTGATGTATTGGGAAGACTTGAGATCACCAATATGCAAACAGAGGTTTATTGAAGCTTCAGGTGTAGTCGGGGAAAGTTTTGCCACAGACTTCAGTGACCTGGGGTTTCCCTCTGGATATTTGAATTCTGCGGACTCCTTCACACGGGAAAAAGTCACATGTCATTTAGACATGTGGACCAACAGTGTTTCTGCGACAGACTTCAGATGATACATACAACTTGTCCTTCCCTTCTCAGAGCCACAAACCTGTTATTTGAAGCATAACACTGAATTGCTCAACTGCAGAACTGACCCAAATCCCATCCCATACAAACAGAAACTTGGTCTTAATGTTGTAATACTTGCAGAATTGACAAGTTCACCATTTTGGTCAAAAGAGTCCTCATCAAAATAAAACTGATCCTGTACAATTAGTCCTTTAAGCAGAACAGAAAGAACTCAGCTTCCTAAGCTATGGCAGTGCATGTTCCTCCAAACCCCTGAGAATATGCCTGAGCCTCCACTTTAACACACCACCCTAGAGGGAGAAAACAGTCTTTGGGCTTTAAGGGTGTTTACGAGAATGTTAATCTGAGAGATGCAAACGCTCCTCTGCCAGCACTGGGCAAGGATCAGAGCACTAAGTTGTCGTTAGGAGCAATGCCTTTACTAACTGGTGATCTGCACTGCATTTCAGCTGGTAAGATGACAGTGGAGGACAAGCGCATCACTGCTGAACACAAGCCCTCTCTAGTTGCTCATCGCTCTGTGTGAACACTGGTACAATGAGTTAAGGTCTTCAGTCAGTTTGATCTTCACACAGTGTTCCAGATCAATTAACAGGTCAGGGCAAGACCAAATAATTTTCTGGCAGGTAGTCAAGCCATATTAGAGCTCCTATACACACACCTAAGGGTCTACAAAAACAAGGCACCAAGTATCACTGACATTAATAAGAATAAATAATATGGCTGCAAGAGAATTCTTCATCTGAACAAGCCTAATGAGCCTTCCATTGCATTTTCAGAATATTTTCAGAGTTTTGCCTAATGAGCCTCAGAGAATGGAAAAATGCAAACAATGCTGGCCTGGAAAATTAACCAGCTGAAAGGGAATAAATTATCTTTCTCTTTGAATTTCTTTTTAGCAGGAAAAACATAACAAACTTAAGAAACACAGCAGCGGGCTTACCAGCAGACCTCCAGAGAAGTTTCACTGTCCTCCTCCTCCTTGAGCTGCTCAGCGATTTAGGAAACCAGTAAAAAAACCGTGCTATCCTCCTGATGGTTTTGCTCAAGTCATTCCTTACTGCCATAGCTGGAAGGGCTCCACAGCTACACCAGGAACAGCAGACTCATGTATCCAGACAGAGGGAGGAAAGCCCATGAATACCCACACAGAGTGTGCTCGCTCTGAGCTCAGCGTCAGCCAGCGCGTCTCGGGACCACCTGTTAGTCCTAAATCCCCTCCCTCTCCGTCACTCCACCCAGAGCCCTCCAGACCTCCCTCTTTATTACAAGAAGCAGCTATATTAATAGATGCTCTGGCTAAAGAAAGACCACTGCTTCAGACTCTTAACCTGGTACTGTGTTTCCAGGGATGTTAAAATGAGACATGTTTTCCACTGAAAGGTTGAGAGAGGCTCATTTGTTCATCTCTAGCTACGCCTTCCAGGCTGGAAACAAATCCTCAAACTGATACAGACAAGTTCCCTTTCAAAAGCCCTTCATCTAAGTCAACAGATTTCTATCTATAGAGAGTATTTTTGAAGACACTTATAAGCCTTCTATTGTACTGCTAAGCGTGCTGCTATGTGTATCGTCAGACGAAGGTTCTTAGCAGTGTCTTTTATAGAGATTTCCTTAGATAAACAGGATGTTAATGCAACTTTACTCTTCATGGATTTTAAGGCAAACATAAAAGTCGAATCATTCACTGGCACAGTTTATTTAAGAACTGAGCATCTATCAACATATCACTATCCAAAGAAAAGAAGAGCATCTCAGTACTTAAGACTGTACATGCTTCAAGCACAATACATACTAATTTGTAGATCCAGAGATGCTATGAATTAACGTATGCCCCCTGCAACACTTGTCACAAATTCTAGCATACACTTCTGACCAGCAACTCTATTGACTCATTTGCTAAGCTTAGTATGATTTCTTCAACTATGTCACAAGTTTCCTTTCAGCTTCTCATGTGTGATCTTTTTTTTTCAGTAGAAAACACTGAAAATCACGACTAATGTCATTACAAAACAAAGACCCTTTTATATCAACTTTTAAACTACAGAAAGTAAGGGCTTTGTTGCACCAGCTATGTTCACTCTGCTAGAACTCACAATGTATTTTTCTTCACTAAAACATGTGAAATATTTAACCCCATTTTATAACCCTGACATTTTTAGCATACTGCTGCTTCTCAGGACACAGTGAGATAGATTGCATTTCCTCTGGTCACTATGTCTCTGTATACAAATAAACATTTCCATTTATACTCTGTCTGTCACAATTCTTCAGCCAGTGTCAATGAAGAGCAGAAGGCAGGACCCAGGCCACAGACTTCTCTCTTGCTCAAGCTCCACCCTGTCACACCAGGGGGAATTTAGTAGCAAAGTGACAGTTTTAGCAGAAGTAGCAGGTCTGCCACCCAATTCAGCACAGGCAAGAAGCAGGGTTAAAGGCTCAACAGCTTACTTGCGTCTTTCAGGAAGCAGCACGGGTTTGAAGGCTCAAGGGTACCTGCCAAATACCAAATCAAACAATGACCTTTTTTTGTCTGAGATTTATACATAGAAACTTTTAGCAAAAATCAAAGTGGTATTAAAAAAAAATCCCCAAACTATTTCAGAGTGAATATTTGTTACGACAAGTAGTGCTATAACTTGGCGAAGAATCCATGCAGGTATGTATGATCGCAAGTAGGATATAAACAGCACAAAAGTGTTTTCTTCACGTAACAGAAAACAGTGTAACAGTGTAAAGAGTATAACAGTATTTTTGTTATACTGGTGTTTTATGAGGCTCAAAAATATTCAGTAAACCACATCAGAATGTAACAACAGAAAGGGATAATTTGCTGATGAGAATAACAAACCTGTGGAGGTTTACACCTTATGGTGTTTGGTGCCTTACTGAAGCACAAAATAGACAAGAGCATAAAATGTTGTGTGTTACTTTAAGGCAAACAGAACTCATTCTATAAATAAAAAAGTCAGTTGGATGAACCTGACAATTATGCTATGAACAAAGCAGCTAATACAGATGAGAACATGGACCTGAATTCAAGCTGAACTGAACAGCAGGGGTAGCCTGGCAATAATTTCATGACTTTTCCATCACCTCACATTTCTAGGCCCTAGTTCAGCCAAAATACAGAGCCAATGGACGACAGCCTGTCCCCCACAGCTCACAGATGAAGGGTCTGTGATGATGATGAGGGTTCCTCTCAACCTGAACTGTGAACTGTATAATACAAGCCGCTGTGCTCTGCACAGCAATGAGCTGCTGTCAGCCTGCATCAGCTGTGCTAAGGAGAGTTCACACAGCCCCTCATGACACAACTCTGCTTACACTGCACTGAAGCATTACTAAAGTTAAGCATTCATTGCATTAAAAAGGTATTAGACAGGGCTACATGTGTACCTTTCAATCTACTCTGACAAAGGGACAGCGCACTGAGATGCTTTCCAAGGAGGATAGAAGGACCTGAAATGTGAGCAGAGTCACACTCTTGATCCCTGCCTCCCTTTAAGGAAAAAAGCCATGTAAGGGTATTTCTTGCAGCAGATTTCAACCCCCAGGTCATACTCTGCTCATCTAAGCAGCATGCTGGAGGAAGGGAGGGAATGAGTGCTGTCCATGCTGCCGTCCCACCTGCCTGGAAAGGGAGGTGAGCAGCTGTCCCCCCCATTCTGCTATGTGGGCAGCCTCTGACCCACTGCAACAGTGCAGAGGTCAGATCTCAGCAGGGCTCCGTGAAGAGCAGAAACGCCACACGTGGACTCTATGTACATGTGCCCATCCCAGGTGTTCTCCACTCACAGTCTGGGATGTGCAGCAAGTCACCACCTTGGCAGGAGAACCGGGCACATCACCCTGCCCTCAGCATCTGCCCCGCACCCCGCTTTCCACAAGGATACCTGTGCACACCAGTTGGAAAGCAAAGGGGTGCTCATGAAACATCCAGCAGTTTAGACACGCCAGTGTCTACCCCAGCCTACAGAGCCAGCCCCACTAGCTCTGCACAGAGCTATGCTACGGCCCAGTGGCTGCATCACAGCAGCCCTCCTGTGCCCACCACTGGAGCTGATAAACTAAAAACATGCAAAACCCCCTCGCTCGTATGTAAAATACCCTTAAACAATGAATGGCAAACAACCAGCAGTGTCTGACTGGGAATGTTCTCTTGCATGTGCTGAATTTATATAGTTTCAAGGTAAGTTCTTTGCTGATGAGCATTTGTTAGAGCAATGCTGCAGTGCTGAGAAAACATAAAAGTGAAGTCTGTCAGTGAGGAGGAGCACAGACAGTGGCACCTGATGAGGGGCAATGCAGAACTTTCTCGGCCCTGGGGCTGAAGAGTATTTTTCTTCATTGAAGAGTTACCATCATTTCCACTCCCCACAGCTCTTGGGTAGCAGATGACTGGGATGAGCAAAGGACTTCATTGGTTTTGACTTAACTGGAACTTCTCCATTCAGTCTGGTTTCAGATACACACACACCAATTCACAGTGGAAACTGTGTAGGAAAAGCTAAATGTATTAAGGAATATCTGTTTGCCTGCATTAGCAAATGTCCCCATTAGCTGGACTCAAAAGGAGTTTTTGCTCTCTTCGACAATAATGTACTTGGAAAATGAGGTGGTGTCTTTCCAACCTGTCACTCCTTGGGTGTGCAGCACTATGCTATACACCACACCAACAGGCACGGATCAGTGTGGAGAGGTGTTTACAAGCCTGTCTGCACAAGCGTATTTTCCACATTGACGGAGTTTGAGCTTCCAGAGAACAAGGAAGAGGCTTACAGACCTTCATGGACTGCTGTCCTTCACTTTTTGCCTGACAGAGATCTGAAATGAACCAATTGATTTCAGTAATGCAGAACTGGTTTATGCAGAGAAACACCAAAACTATGAGCTGGACAGAACTGAATGTGTGAAATATATTTATCTAGGAATTACAAGCAAAGACTGTGACCTTCCTTAAACCCTGTTCAGCCGTTTGTCAGAGTAAATTGTATCCAAGCAGCAAGAGAGGGGTTGGGCTCCAGCATCACTGCATTTGCATGACACTGTCAAGACACAGCATCACAGAATTCAAGCTAAAACGTAATTGGTAACATCATGGGTGACAAAGCTATGCAGTTGCTAGGGAGCTTCACAAGAATGCAATACAACTACTGGAAGTAAAGAAACAAAAACCTGCTGCATTTCAGCTTAGCTCAGCAAAACTAGCATAATACTTTTGATTTCCAGCTCAGCTGTTCATCCCTCCCTAATCCAAATAAGTAGCTATATTGGTGAGGTTCCTAAAAAACCCCTTTGATTCTCAGCAGCTGCACATACACAAAAAGAAGGGATTAAAAATTAACCAGGGATTGGTGATCTGCAGCTTCCAAAACCTTCCCTTCGTTTGAGGGATGGAAATTGAAGAACTGCAGTACCCAGTCTGAGCCAAACACATTCATTATCAGATTTCACGATCCATTGCAAATAAATAAATAAGGTTAAAATAGAATGGATAGACACCTTTTTAGCTGTGACATCAAAAGTATTTCACGTGTCCAATCCTCTGTTGTAGGCTCCCAATAATTTATAGCCAATATGTAATAAATGTGATATGAAAGTAAAGAAAACTGACAAGAGAAGAGGAAGAATGTTGAAAGCCTTATACAATGTGCAATGGATGAAAGCTATGCTAAGAGACAAAAATACCACAAAAAAATGATGCAACCCAAACCTTGCTGCACATCAAACTGAACCAGATATGTACCACTAGAAATTCCCACCCAACATTGCTTTCTGCAAAAAATGCTTCTAGTCCAGACACATTCCTATGATTAGAATGACTTTTTAAGTAAAACACCAAGAAATATGGATGAAACTCATCCAAAATGGAGAAGCAAATGAGCATTAAATGAACTTGAGGAGCGTCAACCCCTTTTCACGGGTCTACGGAAGTGTCACTGTACAAGTAGGTAGCCGGCTCTGTCTAATTCAATGTAGAAGTCTGCAGCTGAGCTGGATGTCATGGCTCCCTTCACAGTCAGTAGAGAAAGACCAGTGCCTCTTGGGCATATTTAGTCTCGTCCTGGAGTAAAGTGCAAAATCTACAAGATGAACTCTGACTTGCAAAGTTTCTGGAGAAGATGGAATGCCACTGCAGAAAGAAGATCAGAGGCTGGGAGAGTACCTCCTCAGCACCCACTCTGAGCAGCAGTAGGGGCAAGCAGTGCTGTCCCAACCCTTCTACAGCACACTGAGCACATCGTAAGTGGAAACCCCAAAGGTTTTTTGGCATGCCATCTCTGTTGGGACAGAAGACAGAACCCAGAATGGCTGAATCCAGAGCAGACAACCAACAACCACAGGTCTCATTTCAGAGCTCGCTCAGAAGCACTCTCCAAATACAGTGGGATTTTGGTTCATTTTCTTCAGGCCTTAAGTGCTGTTTATTCAAAACAAAATGCGTCACACAAATTCAGCCTATTGATCACATCCCAGTGTCCTCTGAGATGAATTGCTTACTTCTGCTACAGTCTCTCTGTTGGGGAATGCATTCATTTCTCCCCTTAAGAAGTAAGGAGTAGGGAGGTTTCTTCTGAGCAATAGCTCCAATGAAAGACATCCTGGATTTTGAGGGAGATAAACACAGTGGGAAGTACATTTGTTCACATCTGGTGAGGTCTTATTTCACTCCACAATATATGACACTATCCTTATGTATTCTCCTACATTGTTACATGCAAAAGAATATATTTTTGTGTATTTTAGCAGCATTTCTGCTTGTTTCTGTTCAGTACTGTTGTACTGTTCTGTACAGTTGTTCCCTGTTTCATTTCGTAAAATTGGCTGTAATTTGGTTTATGTTCTTTTCCAGGTGCTGGAAACGTGCAGAGGCAGTACAGGATGGGCAGAGAACTACGATGGAAGTGAGTGTGTGAGAAAGGGCATTGCTGTGCTTGTTCAGCTCAGCATTGGGAAGGCCATGCACTACTTCCAGGAGACTGCTGCCAGTACAATGTGATGCACATTGTCATTTTTAATGTGGTTGGTTACAGGCTTACTCTATGTTTGTATATAGGCTTGTGCATAAAAATTAAAGTTGAATATAACTTTAAAAGCTAAATACAGATAATAGTAGTGCAATGTGAAAATCACAGCTCTGTATTAATTTTAGCTTTGTAATAGATATTACGCTATTAGCAGTAAACTCAGGGAGATGAATGAACAGCCTTTAGTAAAACCACTTTTGTACATAACACAGCTACCCTTTAGAGTATGGAGAAAATAAAACTTAAGGCTGAAACTTGAGAGAAGATTCTGAGCTGCCTCTTAACACGGTCTGACACATAGGATTTGACTCAGTGGATGATAAACCAGCTTGCCTGTGGGCTTTGGGTCACTTTGTGCCAAAATGAGTAGACTTCTCAGTGGGAGCTTGCACGGAACTATCACTAAGGGAGATCTGATCACAGAAGAAAAGCAAAACTATTTGTTAAACACAGCTGAACCAGTAAGTTTATTCCATCTAATGTGGTCTTAGAACAAAAGTATACTGATAATTTTTCAGGGTATAAGAAAGCTTTGAGCATCTTTTCTTTAGATCTCTGCAAGCAGCACGAATGAGTACACACTGTTTGCACTTGAGATTAGCAAGGGGGTTTATCTCTTAGAACAGTTTATGTTTCTTACTTCAGCCATGGCAGCTATTAGATTAAAGGTGAATATTTAGAACTGCATACATTAATTTGTATGTATATATGTGTATGTATATATTTAGAACATTTATACTGAAGCATAAATGAAAAATGCACAGAAGAGCTACAGCAGAGCTTAACTTTCATTGTAGCTCTTCATACTTCCTTCCAAGCTCCTACACTCCCCAGACTGTTGTACCCAAGTTACTCCACGTGATGTGCTCTTCCTTTACTGAGCAAATCAAAATGGCATTTGTGAGTACTCAGTACAGTGTGGAGAAAACAGACATGTCTAGCAGCTCATAAAGCCTCACGGCCAAAAAAACCATCACTACTTAGTTCCTGTTGTGTGCAGTGCTGACCTGCTTTTAACTGTCTACATAAAGAAAACCAGGCTGGAGGTTTCTGGTCAACACTACTTAGCAACAGAAGGAAGAGATAACTATGGTCCCTGGGCAAGAGCTGAGCTCTACTGCTGGATTAGCCAGAGATCTCGTAGTTGACCTTGAAGAAGTCACTTCACCTCCTCGTGCATTCATCTCTCTCAGTTTTCACTCACAGCACTTCAGAGCAGGTACTGCTTCTTCCTATGTAAGCATACTGTCTACTAAGCACTTAGCACGGCCAACAACTCTTACTGCTTACAGCAAATGCAAAAAACCCCCCAAAACCAAAAACCTGAAAAAACCTTCAGCAATGACCCATGTTAGCAATTTATAAGAAAATACATTATCCAGTAAAACTTCGGATTTTCCCCAGTGTGTTAAAAGTACAGACACTAGCAATATATAAATAGTATGTGGATGCAATGTCATTTACAAGGCACCTGTAGCGATCCTTGCACAATGCCCCAAGCTCGCAGCCAAGCAGTGCTAAGCATCTGTTGAACTCTGAGCATGGTAGAGCTGCATAAAACAGGCACCAAGCAAACCCTCCAAAGCTCTCACGTAACAAGGCCAAGTTTCCTTGGTTTCCCAAGGTTTTCTTGGCAGGCAGACCATCAGCAGGTATCATGCTGGTGAGTAACAGCACCATCTTTATTATGAAGATCTTTGCTTTTGTAAACAGATCACTGCTTTGATGTTTTATTACACACCTTGAAGACATCCTCGGTCATGAACACTGCCTGCAGAAACATTTGTTTTATCACCTTTTCATTAGCAGACTCCTTTCAGCATCCCTATCAGCTCCCAAATACCCCTTTGCTCAAAACCAAGCCTTACAGCATCTGGCCTCCTTCCACCCTGCATGTGAAATGAAACACTGGGCAGCAGAGAAGGCT
This sequence comes from Psilopsiagon aurifrons, assembly GCA_025447955.1. Lineage (NCBI taxonomy): Eukaryota > Metazoa > Chordata > Aves > Psittaciformes > Psittacidae > Psilopsiagon > Psilopsiagon aurifrons. Next base: position 34,064 of record JAOEHY010004627.1, on the reverse strand, counting down.
CCTGCCCCATCACAAATGCTTCTGCAGGAGCTTCCTACACAGCAGCTCCAAAGCACGTCAGGGGAACAAGCAGGAAAGCCAGGCAGCATTTTTAGATCCTGTCAGTGGTGGCATTGGAATGTTATGGGGTGATTTTAAAATATTTTTGTCTTCACTGCTATGCAACCTGAGTAACAACTGCTATTGTCTGTAGTCTCCCAGGGCTGTATCTGAGAAAGCCAAACTCTGAAGAACACCACAATTAATCAACTGTTGATGGGATGAACACAAGAACAAAGAAAGAGATGCTCGGAGAAAGGGTGAGAGCCTCTGCATATGAGAGTGTACGGCTTATGGAAGCCAAGGAACTGTGTGAGGAGTTACTGTTCTCTGCAAACTTGGGGGAGCAGGGTTCAGCTTTGCAGCAGTGGGAGCCCTTCTGTGGCTTTGAAGACCACAGACATGCCCCAGGAGATGGAGAGAGGGCAGCAAGCCTTACTCTTGGAGAGCAACCCCCATCGAAGCTGCTTCTTGCTCTCCACTTCCACACCTCTTCCTTCCTCCCTGCACTGGGCACAGCATCCTCCAGCTCCACCAGCCCTGCGAGCTCCAGCAACTAACCCACTGGGGCAGAAGATGACCCACACGCCTTCAAACCCAACAGGGAAGAAAACAGGTCTTTCCCTGAGCTGAGCTCCACTTGGCACAACCCAAACCCTGTCTCCTCCTGCTGCTCCAATGCCTATGGATTCTGAAATTTGGTAGGTTTGGATTTGAAATAAAATAAAATGCTGGGAACTGTGCACCATTAAACAACTTCCTGGAGAAAGAATGGGAGCTGCCACTGTTTCTAATCTGCCCCTCAGTTCTCACTCTTTAGATAAACCTTTCAGGGGCTCCTTTGTCCCTGAACACATTTGCTAGTTCAGTTGTAACTCTAGGAGTAGCTTTAGCAACTTAATTCCCCATTACATGTGATGAAATATGAACTTACTCCTACTGCACAGGTAACAGACAAAGTTTATCCTCTTCTTTAAAAACTTGAAAAAGCACGTTACACAAATCTGATGGTCAAAAGAACATCCTTCTGAAAGAAGAGAAAACCACTAAACTCTGCATTTACTCCTCCCCCCCCCCCCCCTTTTACTTCCATTTCTGTAAGGAGGAATCTATTTCTTTACCATTCTTGATAGGAAGCATTTAGATAACATACCCTAATTTGTTCTAAGAGGATAAGAGCTCGGGTTGGTTTTTTTTGTCCCACCAAAATACCCATTTCAGCAGAGAAAACAGGCAGAAGGCCCTGACAGCCCCTGAAACTGTGCTATGCTCTTCATGAGGGAATGTCACTCAAAAAGCAAAATACGAATAATGTCTAGGAAAGATATAGAGATGATTTTCAGTGAACAAAGCTAGAATGACTGCCTGGTAAGTGAGAGAGGAAGCGCAGACTTATCTGCACCCATGGGCTTCTGCACCTCTGCAGAGCACCATGCAACTGGAGTGGCTTCTACACTGGGACCAGTAGGTCTGCCTGTCCAGACATCACACCACACGCAGATAACGTTACAGGCAGAATGCCGCAGGTATAGCAAGTAACACTACAGGCAAAGGAGGAAACAGGTTGAGGGACAATGGCTTTAAACTGACAGAGGAGAGATTTAGATTAGATATAAGGAAAAAATTCTTCCCTGGGAGGGTGCTGAGCGCTGGCACAGGGTGCCCAGAGAAGCTGTGGCTGCCCCATCCCTGGCAGTGCTCAAGGCCAGGTTGGACACAGGGGCTTGGAGCACCCTGCTCCAGTGGAAGGGGTCCCTGCCCGTGGCAGTGGGTTGGGACAGGATGAGCTTTAACGTCCCTTCCAGCCCAAACCATTTTATGGTTCTATAATTCTATGATCACTTCCAACTAGTATTGAAAACATATCTATTGACTCAATGCTCATCAACTGCACCTCTATAAAGAAATCCAACCACCAGAAATATGACAAAAATATTCTGGTTATTTCCCTTTCCCCCCTTTTTTCCTTAGTAGCAGGCAACTTTTTATAGGGAACTTAACAAATACTCATGAGTCCCTGTTTGCTTCATGAGGTCTTTGCGGTATTACAGTGGTCTAACTCCTGCAGCCCCATCAACCTTGCCACACAAATCCAATATATGTGGTGTTGTATGTGCAACGTACAGTTGGTAAGAGTAGTAAGTATCAGTTCATCAATATCGTGCTTTTAACAGAAGCATCCATGAATTCCCAACCATGTCCCATTACTAAATACTAGAAATGAACAATCTGGTTTTCATGATAGAAGAAACTGAGAATTTTCCCTCCAAAGTGTTCTGAGATTGAAACAAAAATTGAATGCTAGAAAAGAAAATCCACTCTTTACTGTACGTCACTTCATTGGAATGAACTGGAAGAATCCGGATGGTTTCTGTTTCAAATGACTTTGTGCAGAGAATTGAGGCCAGGCAATGGCATTCTGCATCTGTGCTGTATCACCATGTTTCTACCCCAAATAACAGAGGTGAAAAGGTGAGTAGCAAAGCAAGTCTGGACTGCTAGACCAATTAAGCCACTTTTGAAAAGGAATCCAGAACAACAGCAAGAGCTCGGATACTACAAAGCATCCTTTTCAGAGGTATTTCATTACTCTTGGCTTTCTTCCTGGGCTGAGGTCCACAAATATCAGTGCTGCCTTATTTATGTTTCTGAGAAACAAGTTGCTTGAATAATGTGCACCTCTGCACCGCACTGAAACAGATGAGCATCTTTCTCCTTGGGGTTTTCATTTGAGTCTTTATTCCCTGAGTTGCAGGAAAGTCTCTTTCCTTTTTAGCAGAAGCCCAAGAACAAACTTGTGAATTATGAACAAAAACCTCACAGAGGCAGAAAGACCTTTTCCTCAGTAGTTCCTTGTTCACTCCAGGGATCTCACCTCACTTTGCGATGTGTACCGAGGAGCACACAAAAACCCAAAGACAACACCAGCCCCACTCTGAAATGCCAAAAGGGAAGTGTAGCCTCCAGTGAAGCTCAGCTCAGGTATCTTCCCCATCCCTGTGGGGATGGCGGACAGAAACACCCAAAGGAAACCCCCACTCCCACAAGGATGTCCATCACAGATCTTTTCTCTTAGGAAAGGTCTGCAATTCAATACTTCAAAATTACCCTTTTGACGTGTCCTTTGACTTTCCTCCCAGAGGGAATTCCTCATGCCTTTTAATTCTTGCCACCAAATGCAGCACCTCTGACTGATTTTGCCTAAGGGCAACAATCTTCTGACCTCAACCAATACTCAAACACTGTAACTAAAATCAGTATAATACCTATGTGTTTGTGACTCAGAATCACGACAATTGGGTATGTAGCTCCGTCATACCCGGAAGATGCTGTTGCGTTTAGCTGTTTAGATGACATAAAATGCACATTCCTACCACTTGTGGCCTCTGGAAAACCCAGAGTTACTCAGGAACCTTTTGGCACTCTCACACCTTGCCAGGCAGATTAAAATCTTTGACAGGTACTTGCGATTTTAACCTCAGTTGTGATCTCTGCTTCACATGGGATACTCAATGAGTACCATGGCATTTCCAGGGAGGTGGCTACAGTGGCCACAAATTCACCCATAGTCCTGGATGCATCTGCTGCAGCTTTCAAGGCCAGTTTAGACACAGTTCAGACGCTGAGTGCAGCTGCATCTGCTGGCTTTCCAATGTGGGGGACATCTTTTTTCCCTCTGTATTTGCTTACCCACAGAAAAGCCCGTGCCCGGGTGCAGGCCAATGTCTGGCCACAGAATGGATTTAGCAGCTCTGAGCTCTGATGGCCACATGTTCCTTCCTGCCTCTGAGCTCCCGACACAGCCTCTCCTTTCATTGCCCTCAGCCAGATCTCTTCCTCAGTCTGACTCACTGTGTGCCTGTAAACTGGGAAAGGACAGAGGCTCCTGCAGCAGTCCTTTGGCTGCAGTTTCTTTTCATCTCCATAGCACTTTACAGCTTTCAAATATTATATTTATGCTAGGCATAAATGTTGAATGCTTCCTTGGGTACTTAAACAGCAATTCAAGAGAGCAGCTTGAGGAACTATGCCTCATAAAAATGGAGCTTGTCACGGAGGAGAAGGAAAAACATTGTAAGCTGTAACGATCCTGAGAAGACATTGCTGGGAGATACATAATCCAACATGACACTTGAAGTTCTTGCCATGGAGCATTTGTTCATAAACCTAAAAATACTGGGTTTAAGGCCTATTTTCACCTCAGAGCACTATACAGCCCGTCAGAACAAACAGTGCACTGAATTAGATGATAAAGAGAAAACATTTTATTTTCACAGCCAAAGTATTTCCATTCCAAGATTAACCACAAAAATAGATCTACTGGAAGTGACTGTACCTGCAAGAACATTATGGCATAACAGAAATCCTGTATGTCAGCAGAGGACAGTGTGAGGTTATTGCATCTTCTTAAACCAGAACAAAACAATAGGAAAAGACTGACCTTTCTGTCCCAGCTTGGGTTTCAAATGGCACCTGTTAAACAAAGGCGCAGGGACGTGAATGGAAACCAAAGCACACAACATGTCACTCCACTGCAAACGGCACCAGATTGTCCTAAAAAGGGCAGCAGTACGGCAGCCCTGGGCGAGGAACCCGCATAGAAACAAGCATGAAACCCAGCAGTGCGGCCAAAGGCTTTTCAGACCAAGGGATGGCAAAAGAGGACTTGTCACCAGCATTAGATTATGTGCGCTCTCCTACCATAAATGACAAGAACCAGCAGGGGAATGAAACCACTGGTTTAGAGTGCAGCAGCGGTGATGGAAGGGCTGGAAAGCAGAAACGTTGTTTTCTACACAGGGAAAGGAAAATGCACCTTTGCCGACTGTGAATCAGATCCCAGAGTGTGTAAGCACAGGCATGCGGTGAGCATGGGGGATGTGTGGTACAAGACCCAGCCTCGCACAAAGATGGGAGGGCTACAAAAGTGGTCAGATGGATGAAGCACCTCTCCTATGAGGAAAGGCTGAGAGAGTTGGGGTTGTTCAACCTGGAGAAGACCTTACTGTGAGACCTTACTGCAGTCTTTCAGTTCTTAAAAGGGACCGATAAGAAAGATGGGGAGAGACTTTTTAGCAGGGCCTGCTGTGACAGAGCAAAGGGTAATGGCTTCAAACTGGAAGAGGGGACATTCAGGCTGGATGTGAAGAAGAAATTCTTTACAACGAGGGGGGTAAAACACTGGCACAGTGTTGCCCAGAGAGGTGGCGGAGGCCGCTATCCCTGGAGACATTCAAGGCCAGGCTGGATGTAGTTCTGAGCAACCTGATCAAGGTGAAGGTGTCCCTGATCATTGCAGGTGGGTTGGACTGGACGACCTTTGAAGGTCCCTTCCAATTCATTCCATGATTCTTCATCTCCTCCTTCCTCACGGTTTCCGCCAGGCATTGGGAGCCCACGAGAACCGCTTGGAGCAGCACCAACCTTCAAGAGGTGTCGCCCTCCCACCGGGCGGACATGGAGCACTTTTACCCGGCTCACACTGCACCCACTGCACCGTCACCCCAACCCACGCCATCGCCCCGTGCCATGCGCTCCCCCAGCACTCCCCCATCGCCCGACCCTCACACCCAGCGCCGCCCGTCGCGGAGCGACCCGGGTGAGGAGCACGTTGGCGGCCGCCCGCCTCTCGCCCTTGTGCCGCCCAGGACAGCGCAGCCCCCCGAGCCCTCCGCTCCCCGCCCGCGACGCCCGTGTCCCGCTCACCGGCGCAGCGCAGGCCCTGCCAGAGGACGAGGCGGCAGCAGAGGTCGCACCACGCTCCCTCCG
>JAOEHY010004627.1:0-27729 GCA_025447955.1 Psilopsiagon aurifrons | reverse complement strand
GCCGCCATGAGGAGCGGGGCGCGCCGGGCGCTGCCCACCTCTCCCCGCGGAGCCGCGGCGGTTGGAGCCTCACGCACACGGCACCATCGGGCCGGGGGAGCGGAGCGGCGGGGTGGGAAAACGCGCACACGCTCGGCTCGGTGCGGCTCAGCGCTGCTGCCGGGTCCTCTCTCCTTGAGACGTCTCGGGAGGAACAGGCACAGCCCGGGGCTCTGGGTCACTCCCGGTGCGCCGGCCCGTTCCCTTGGCTCGCCGCCGCCGTGGTTTGTAGCGGCTGTAACCTGCGCTGGTACCGGCCCTTGCCAAGGCACGCACTAAAGAATGGGTATTGCGAACAGATGTGACGCGTTTCCAGGGGTACGTTTTACCACCGCAGAAAGAACAGTTAAGACTCAGTAATACACTGCGTGTGGTGACTTCGGGTTTTTGTTTCCCGAAGTCTCCACGGGAAGGGTTTTCGTAACTCTGGCTCCTGTACGCGAGACCCCGGAGGTCCGCCGGTGCCGCCGGGCAGGCAGCGACGGGCGGAGGGGACGGAAGAGGGAGAGGCGGGCGCAGGGCGGGCCCCGGCCCGGCACCGCTCCTTCGAGCGCAGCCCATCTGGAAGCAGATGGCAGCGAGGAGAGAGGGAAAGCGCCGATCTTGCAAACCTACAGCTCTGGAGAACACTGGGTGAGCTTTCCGGTGCAGCTCAGGCATTAAAACGTCGCGACCTTAATGCAGCCGTGCACAGAATTTAAGTGATATAAAGCGGGCTGCAGCCCCGCTATAACGTGTTTTCAGGATGTGGCGGTACAGGGTTTATGAACAATTTATCTGCACACTCACACAGAAGCTTCCGACAAATAAAAAGGGATGAAAAAGACCCCAAAAAGTTTAATCTCATGACCTGATTTCGTTAGACTGTGAACTGCTCCTGACTGCTAAAAGCTGAAGCTGCTGTAGGGCTCCCATGGCAGTACAATTGTGCCAGCATCATCTTTCACCATGAGTTGGCATATATGCCAGTCAAGCAAAGCCTGTGCTTGGCTGTCCCCAGCACAGTGCGGGGCTACATGCCAGATGCCTTTGCTGACACCAGCTCTGCAATGAACTGACAAACCCCGCATTGCACAGCATAGACATACTCAAGTATGCTGAAGGGACCCTCACGCCGGCACCACGGAGCTGGCGAGAGCTGGTGATGCGCTTCTGGGAGTTCTCATTGAAATGAGCTGCCCAAGGCACTTCGAGCTGCTAGTGCAGGAAATGTTTTCCATGGCCAGGCAGTGGTGACACACGCGCACCTTGATGGGAAGGAAGGCTGTGGAAGCCTGCGCAGTCACCAAGTGCATCCAGCACCTGACTGAGATTTCAGGGGCAGAACACAGCTTTGAACAACTGTGGTACCCCCCTGCTTGTAGCACGCCTCAGCTCGACCTGTCACACTGGCAGTCTGCTTTGTAATAGGAGGTGAAAGGTTTCTAAAAGGCATGCATCTGCAAGTGCACTGACTGCTGGCCAGGCTTGTACCAATGTCAAAACAGCAGACTACACTGCGGGACCTATCCCTTACCACACTTCATTTGTAGTCAATGGAACAAATAACAACAACAACAAAAAGCTGCTGAGAACACAGAAAAATTAAAGGTCATGCAGCCTTGCCAATGGTGAGATTGGACACAGGAGCTGCCAACAGGTAACCCATTCCCAAACCCCCCTGTTCAACCAGCACTGCTCAGTTCCCAGAACACTATTCTGGCACTTGACTCTCTTTAGTCTTAGAAAGATGCTGCCAAACTCGGAAAATCTATTGGAAAAGTCTTGGAAAGGTATTTTTTTTTTGTTTGTTTTGTGCACTACGATGTATATTCTGAATCTCAACCCCTTCTGCCACAGACACCTTCTGTAACAGCCTTCAGGTGACTTAAGAATCTTGCTCCCCCTTTCTCCCATTCTTCCAGCTAACCCACTCCCACTTTCCCTAGGTCAGTTTTCCAGACCCCAGTCATTGTTTTCTCCTTTAGCTTATCTTCAGGTGGCCAGTGTATTTTGCCATTTTACAAGCCAGTTTTGAAGTGCTCATCATGGGGCTGGTCACAGGTAACCCAGTAACACAGGTAGCCCCACAGCCAAGGCAGGACTCCTGTCCCTAGTGAGAAGCCATCCCTGGTTTAGCTGAGCAGACATGGCTACCCAGTGATCTCATGCCCTCCGTGGAAGGGATTTCACAGGACCAGCAGGCTATGCAACTACTTAGTAGTAGTTCTGTGTTTAATTTTGCCCAAACAAGTTGATGCAGTTTATTCCACATCTACCCTCTTGTAGACGTCAAGTCTCAAACCCCAAAAAGCGATCTTTTCCTTTCAGCCTTTTTAATCCTTGCCATAGTATTGTAGCCAAAATTATTCTGTAATTGCCATTTCTCCAGTAATAAACTAAACCAGTACTTACGGAGCTCCACCAGTGGACTGTTTCACACCATGCAGAGACCATGAATGTTGGCTCTGTTACAGAGAACTACTGTTGCTCAGAACACGTCAGCAGAGTGGTTAAAACCAAAAAGGATGAGTGGCTTTACTGCATAGCCTGTGCTGGCGATTCCCCTGTACAGGATGCATTTCCTGAGCAGCTAATGCAAGCTAAGCCATGGTTTGCTACCTCAGGTTTCAGGCTTTGTACTGTACTTACAAGAAAATAAAGAAATTATAAGGTGATAGTGAAATTAACAGAAAGTGAAATTATGGAAAGACACAGAAGTAAGTCCACACTGTGCAGTAAGGGGTTGATGATGTATTTATGCCATTAGGTCATTCACTCATGCATTTTCACAATTCATATGAAGACAGGTTTGTTCAAGTAACAGTTAATACTAAGCTAAGCCCCCCAAACCAGGAAAAGCCGCTTCAGGAGGAAAAACTATATATTACTTTCTATTACTTCATTTGGCAAATCAGCAGCATGACCGATAGCATCAGGACACTTGGTTTGAGCCCCAAAACGACGGCACTACACACCACACTTTGACTCAAAAATATATTTGCTTCATAAGAGCACAATCGGTAAGAGATGAACCAAGTATTTCACGTGCCTTAGCTACTGCTTAGTTAAAATTGCTTTAGGAAAAGAAGTTTTAACAAGTACAAGATTACTGATGTGTTTAGCAATGCTAAACCAAGCAACGTTTAAAATGAACATAAAACAACAAAACATTTTCAACTGTGTATAAAAGAATGCTGCACATACGTCAATATATAGAGTGTATTGTTACTACAATTAACTTCCTTTTTCAGACTGCTTCAGTACAGAATCACAGAATGGTTTGGGTTGGAAAGGACCTTAAGATCATCCAGTTCCAACCCCCCCGCCATGTATGGGGACACCTCACACCAGACCATGTTGCCAAGGCTCTGTCCAGCCTGGCCTTGAACAGTGCCATGGAAGGAGCATTTGCCACTTTGGGCAACCTGTTCCAGTGCCTCACCAGCCTCACAATAAAGACCTTTGAAAATGATACATTCCAACTAAAACTTGATTTCTTTCAAGACGAAGAACCTTTGAAACGGCAAAGTGTTACAGACAATACTGGAAAAAAACACAGTTTATGCTCAATTGGAAAGCATGATTCTAACACTTGTGCACGTGTGTTAGTGACACTCAGTGAGACTGCGGACGTGGATGAACAAGTGTACAAACAGGCATTAAAACATTCCAGTTTGACATGATTCCGGTATTTTAAAACAAACAGTTCAGAATTCCATGTCTACCCAAGGAAAAACACACCACAAACTGTTGCACTCCTTTTGCATAGCTAGATTCTGTGGGGACAAAGCTTCCAAAGAAAGACGCCTCTCACGTGGGTGTAAAAAATATCTGAATTCCCTTTTGATTCTCATCAAGAACACTGGAAAGCAGCTCTCTGACGTCAGGCCAGTGAATTTCCTCTTCCTTTAACAATGGAAGAATCAACTATAAATTTGGTATGCTTCTAGTCATTTTTTAAAAAAGGCAATGAAAACGTTTTGCGTTGTGACCTGGACAGGCAAGCAGGGAATCAGCACCACAAAACACATGCTATCAGTGATCACCACTGTTTAGTTTATTCCTAAATGTTTCACTGTTAAGGATGAAAAAATCTCAGTATAACTGGTCCAGCCCTTCCGACAGATGTGATACAGCAACCAGAAGTGCTGCTGGACACCACTGAACACCCTGGTCAGCCTTCCAGCAGAGAACAATGAGTCCTGCAATAATTTGCATCCTCTTTGTCAGAAACAAGTAAGTGTATCTGCAGCATCCAAAGCAATGGATATTTTCTGAGTTTCTGTTTGTTTTCCTCTTCTCTGTCTCCTCTCCTACATATTTTGGAGCAGACTGGTTTGTTCTGCATCTCTGCAACCCAATAATGTAGTATGAAAGCAGTAACTACTGATACTGCAAGATAACTGATACTGGAAAATACATAAGTAGTCTTCCTCAGTTTTCCACCTAAGTTTGGTATCTCAGTTCTAAGTCAGCAGTGAGTGTTGTTCTTTTTCATGATCTAGACTGATAAAGTATTTTTCCAGTTTTTCAGTTTCCACTGGGGCATGATGCTGCTTGCCTCCTGACTGCCCACAAATCCTCCTCATACCAATTTTTAACCTTTTTTAAAGATTATGCCTGCAAACAGGACTCTGAAAAAAGTATTTTATTTTGAGAACCCACTTCTCTTGTCCTGGGTTCAGCAGTAGCAGTCATTTTTCTCCTTCTTAGTAGCTGGTGCACTGCTGTATTTTTGACTTTTGGCCTGGGAGCAGCGCTGATAACACCGATGGTTTCAGTTGCTGCTCAGTAATGTTTACTCTGACCAAGGACTTTCTGAGCCTCACGTCCTGCCAGGGAGGAGGAAAGCTGGGAGGAAGCAGAGACAGAACACCTGACCCAAACTGACCAAAGAGGTATTCCATACCACAGCACGTCATGCCCACTATATAAACCAGGGGCAGTTACCTAGAAGGGTTAGATCACTGCTGGGTCAGGCTGGGTATCAGTCAGCAGGTGGTGGGCGGTTGTATCCTCTTCCCTTGTTGTTTCCCTTATCATTATTATTATTGGTGGTAGCAGCAATGGTTTGTGTTATACCTTAGGTACTGGACTGCTCTTATCTCAACCTGCGGGAGGTACATTCTTTTGTTTCTCCTCCCCATCCCTCTGGGAGTGGGGGGAGGAAGGGGAGGAGTGAGCGAGCGGCTGCGTGGTTCTAGGTTGCCGTCTGGGCTTAAATGATGACATTGTGGTGAGCTAGAAGAGTTCAGGGAAGTTCTGAAAATGCTGTACTCTAAACCAGGCATTTTTACATTCAGTCTGTCAACCTGGAATGCAAAACTTCCATATACAGAGTGGTCAAATGTTTACAGACAGCGCGGCACCAGATATGGAGAGGAACTTCAAAAAACATCATGAATTTGTTCTCTCAAGTAGAAGTGAACTAACTTCTAACAGTTTGGATGTGAAGAGAAATGCATTTCTACTCTGTCCTACCTGTGCTTTTAGTCCCTATTCACATTTATTTAAAAAGATCTCATTGAAAAGAGCCAGCATGTTCTGTGACGATCATTCAGCTGAACTCCAAACTAATAGCAGTGGTTAAAGGAAATCCAAAACACCCTTTAAAGCCTATTCATAACGTTCAGAGTTCCGCAAGTCCTCTTGCAATAAAGACTGAGTTTCATTCTGAGAATAAAATGGGCAACATTCAAAGCAAACAAATGCCTATTTCATCAACAACACTTTTACCTTTAGAACTTCAACAGAGATCCTCCAAGGGGCTCAATTCCCTGCCAAGAGTAATTCTATCCTAACACTAACAAAAAAAAAAAGATATTTCTTTTATATTTACATATTATACATATTTACATTTTCTTTAATACTACAGTTGTAGAGGGAAATAAAACCTGGATACAGATTTAATATCTGCCTTTAAATGTCCCAAAGTATTTTTTTTCCTTTGAAAAAATTTACAAGTCCTCTTCAGGTCCTTTGACCACTAGATACAGTCCACGTTCCGCAGGCCTCCATCCATAGTTAGAGCACCAAACCTGAAATGAAAAACATATCAGTGTATTCTTAGGTGATTGTCTAGATTATAGCATGAATCCTTAATTCATTACAATTTATTTATGGGGTTTCCTTCTCCTTGCCAAGCACCAACACATGCATTTGTATCCAACTTTTATATGAGAAAAGATGGAACATAGGATGTTATGCTCCAACTATGGGACTGGGGAACAAAACAAAACCAATTTATCCTGATGCCAAACTCAGCACTACCAGCAATTCACTAGGAAGTTTTCAGGGGATCATTACTTTAACAGAAAAAAAGCAAAGTCAGTCTGTATAACAGTTGTGATAACAACACTACCCTCTCAGGATTGTAAGAAATATGTTGGCCTCTTCCTCCTCACTTTATTTAAGCAATCTGAAAATTACAAAATAATATATTCAGATTGGTAAAATTCCACAGTTGTTAAAAAATATGTTTAAAAGTGAGGAGGTAGAAGACACCACTGGATCTGCAACAGCACTGTGTTAAAATTCAGAATTAATCTGTGCAGCAGATATTTTTTCTAGCCAAATGTAAGTAACATGAAATAAAAATGCCACAACTGCTGCATCAGAATGATTTTACAGTATTGTTTCAAGGCTTTGAATACTTTTTTTGGGGGTACACCTCAGAACAACAATTCAAAAGAGACTACAGAATCATCCCTTGATGGAAGTTCTGGATCTACAAAATATATCAAATGAAGCCAGCTCCTAGTATCAGCCCCAAAAGGGAAAACAATTGCTTGCCTTTCCAAAACGTGATTGTTCTCAGCCAGCTCTTTAACAACCCCTTCCATTTCCTCCTTTAGTTTCTTCATACTGTAGTAACAAGAAGCCAGAGAAAGGTTACAATTTTCATAGGGACAGTTGTCTGCTGTGATTACACACCATCACCACATGGCTTCCACCAACTTATTACATACAAAAGAAGGAACAGACAATGAGTTGGTTATTTACTAAAATGATACATTAGTATTGTCCCCTACTTGCTTCCAAGTCTGTGCAACCACCACTTCAGCAATACAAACTTTTTCTGAAATATAAAATACTTGGTCTTAATGCAGCAATCACTAAGTCAACCATATTTGTGTAACAGGTATAGAATATTGCATCAATCCAATTAAGAACTTCTCACCCAAGAGTCATTTCCACTAATGTGTTTGAGCTAGGATAGACTGTATTCATTGTATGCTTCATCCCACTGGAAGCTGCAAACATTTTCTGTGGCAGAGCATCTTGCAACTGTAATAGATAAAAGGAAATGTAAGTTTTAAGTCGTCACATATACCTTGATGCCAAATTTGAAATTCTTCTTCAAATTCTCCATTGCTGTGATGCCTCATAAGATCATTAAAGAATTAAGGTGGCTGATATTCCCCAGGTTGAGATCATCACAACAAGTTTTGTATTGACATGACCTGTAGTTCCCCTATTTGTTCCATCTTCTTAACTGTCTTATACTTTCATAATAAACTCTCAAAAGGAAGAATTATCTATCTGATACATTTGTAGATATCCTAAGGAAACAGGATCCTAATGAATAACTGACTTTGGTGGTGCTACTAGAATACAAACCAATAACAAGTAAAATGCTTCTCTCTAACCCTTCCTTCATTGCTTGACACCTATCAGGTGCTCTTCTTTCATTTTTTATTTCTTTTACAAATAATAATAATATTACTGCCTGAAAATGCTTTCACTCTCTCAATTTTGAGGTAATTCTGATTGAGTTTCCATCCTGCAGGGTCACTGTCTGAATTTTAACAAAACCTCTTCTTCCATGTACCAGCAGCATTAGCATACATCCTTGAGCATGTATCCCCCTCATCTTGCATATGGAAGCAGTGGTTTTATGCTTCAGTATATTTAATCCTGAGTATTCAGTTAATCAGTTAATCCTTCAGGTTCTCAGATACCATTATGATTACAGTTACACAGAATACTTCTCAATGAACCTACATCCATTTGCACGGATTTTTTGGGGGGGAATGCTAACACTACGAAAACAAAACAAAACACCCCCCAAAAAACCAAAAAAAAACCAAACCACAAAAAACCCCAACCAACCAAACCAAAACTACTAAAAACCCCAAAAACCCCGAACTCCAAATTCATCGATTCAAAAAAATCACACCAACCTCTAGGCCACTCCAACGTCATGGAAATAGATGATCTTTGAGGTCCTTTCCAAGCCAAACCATGCTGTGATTCTATGATTCTAAGCTACTATAGTCTGAATACTACATCCATGCAGCCTATGTTTTAATAAGACTCACTATAAACGATGCTAATGACACTAAAAGATGTGGAACAGTTTTATCTATGCAAACACTTTACAGAATTTTGAAGTGTTCTACCTCATTTATATAATCCTGGTATTTGGATACCTCTTCTTTGATATCAAAACACTGATTGGTGAGAGCCAGTAACTGCTTCCTTGTGTGAAACATTTTCCTAAAAGAAAAAAAGGTTTCTTTTAGCAGCTTCCTGTATAAAAGTGGTGCAGTGAACATTACCAAATAGTAATCAACAGCTTGCCTTGTCCAGTCCTCAGCCTTGTCCAAAAATATATCATACTTGCTGACACATTCATCTTTGAATAGAGTTATGGCTTTTGTAGCATGCAAATACAGCTTCTGCCTGCAACACAGAAACAACAAACAGTGTTATATTGCTTTCAAAACTTCACTCCTCTGATTTACTTACTGCAACTTGGAGAACAGGTTTGCAGGCTTAAAATCCCTTCAGCCACCTTTATTCATGTTGTTGCAAGGTATAAGAATTCAACACAATGCATGAACTAACAGTTTCATGTTTCAAAAATATTCCTTATCAGGGAGGAAAAAAATTATTTGAAGCATTTAGCTGCAATTATGTTTATAGGAACAACTGGTAAAATGCCTTCTCTGAGTAATAATTTATCTGAGCAGGTATATTTAAGGAAAAGGGATTCTAAATAGAAACAACAGAAATCCTTATTATTTCTTATTTGCCTTCTGCAGATACTTGGAACTTCCAGCATACATGAATAATCTTTTGTGCTGAGTAATATACATGCAAGAAAAAAAACCTCAAGATTTTTCTGTCAGCTTACATTTATGACAAAATTAAAAAGCAAGCAGATAAGGACAGGAAAACAAACCAAAACCCAGTTCTGTTTAGTGTTGCAGACAGTAATCCCAGTCTAATTCCCTTACCATGCTCTGCATTACACCAGTAAGTGAAACTAAGGGATACTGGGACACTACAGTCCAACACCTGCTTCTGGTATTTTGTTCAGTCTTGCATGATAGCTATTAGTCAATCATATTCTGGCTAGTGTGTAACTGGATTGTCATCAAGCGTGCATACCTAGATTCAACCAGAAAAAAAACAAACATAGTTGAGTGCTGCTCCTTTCTCTGTCTAGGGGTAAATACTACAAAGGCCAGCCTCAGTTGCTAAAGGCAGACAGTTCTTAACAAAAACCACTGTCATTTCTCTCCAAGGTGAATCAAGTTCAACAAGATGTAGTTAGGATCGCAAAGATACCTGAACAGCCATAAGGAGACACTTGGGGTAGAAAACATGCCGGTACTCAAACTCATGAAAATATCACATATTTATGCAATGACACAGTTTGAGTAGCAGAAAAAGCCCTAAGATTTCTTTAATCTGCCCAAGGTAATGCAGTTTTAAACTGAGACACGGCTTGCATCCCAGTGCTTGCCTTTTTTCCAGCCATATCCCAAAGAACAGAATATGAACAATAATTTTGTAGTACCTGTCACACTAAGTTCAATCCCTTGCTGTTGCAGGGCAATGATGCATGTAAGTCTCAGCATGTCAAATTTGGCTTTCCTGCTCCCACTGTCCTTTATTTCAAGGTAACCTCCCCTGTACTCAGCAGTTGTCCCATTTAGCTTTCTCTTTGGGGAAATGAAGCAGCATGTTTTTTGGAATACCAGTGCCTTGTACATGTTAGCTTTCTATCTGTAATTTGGTAGCAACAGCAAGAATTTTACAGAAGCAGTGTCTGAACTCCTATAGCATCCAGCAAAGCCTAGGGAACCACTCAACTGACCAGTCACTAGGCGAGTAACTCAATTAGTATTAGGCATCTGTGTATGGAACTGAATCAAACCTGAGACAAGTGCAACAACATGAGCAGAGCATCTGTTGACAGTTGCTCAAGAGTTGGAGTCAGTGGAGTTCAATGAGAGTCCAGACACCCAAGTTACATACAGACACTTCACGTGGCCACCTCTCAAGTGTCAATTTTATACAGGCATGTAGAACTGCATTAAAATTTATTTTGCTTGCTATACTTCCTGAAGATTAAATTGCTCTAGAATTTCATTCAGCTAGCCTGTATTTCATTCATCTGTAGAAAATTATCTTCACTTCAGTTATGAAGTCACTTCACTCTTACTGAGGGCTTATTTCTCCCTAAAAACTGGGGAAAAAAATGTATCTCCTGGAAGACAGTTATGCCTAGAAAATGAACAGGTATTTCACAGGTATGTGGCTATTTCACATCTACCTTTAGAAGGTCTATCAGGGATGGAACTCCACTGTCAGAAAGCACCTCATTACCATACGCTGGCAGTCCTATGCATTTAAGATATTTAAAGGCAATTTTTCACAAAGCAATCCTAAAGAGGTTATAATTTACAACAGGTTATTGACAAAAGCACCTGAAGGACCTGAAAGCAGTCATGCTATTTACCAAAGGTAACTTCAAAACTTACTTGTCAAACTTGTGAATTTGTTCTTCATTATAAGGAAGCCCTAGGATCAGAGCAGATGACAGTCATTACCAGTTTAATTCTATTAGTTGTATTTATGTAAAACTCCACTAAGTGCAATTCAAATTTATGAGATTAATAGTGGTGATTCATTCAGATGGGCTTTAAGATGGTGTCTTACTAAGATAAACCTACAAACATACTCACTGTTGCTGACTAACCCTCGATTCCTAATTTCCTAGTGGAACAGGGACTGACCTGTCCCTCATGTTACAGTTTGTGTTAAAAGTGAATCAAAGAAGTTACTTACTTCGTTCTGCTTTGTCTTTTTTGAACTGGTAATAAATATCTGTGATGGAACGCAGCAGCGCCTGCAGCCTTTCTGGACTAGAGTGACAAAAGGAAGAAAATGAGATATTTTATATATAAACTTAAGTACCTATTGATGAGTTTTAAGAACTCATCACTCATTCTCATTGATGACTCAATGTAGAATTCAATACTCATTAAAACAATTTACTCACTTTCTGTCTTTTGGATGCATGCCTTCCTGATTTGCCCAGGTGTCACTCAGTAAACCACCTGGAGAAAGTTTGGTTTTGATATCTTGAAGACTAGTTTCTAATGTGCCTTGAGAGCTGGAGAGCTATGCAAGAGCAAGAAAGTTCAACATTACCACCGGGTAAAGTGAAAAATTCCTTCAGGCTGAAAACAAACTGCGTGCATCAATGCTATAGACCCATTTACCTCATTCACATTAATTGAAGAAATACACCCATTATCTGTCTAGGCTTTGCTAAAAGCAGCTAAACCATGGTATTATTAAAGTCAGAATCATCTGTGATGTTGGCATTTCCGTTACTCACAGAAAACAGTTATCATGAATTTGGCTTTTTCTTTAGAAACACCATTTTGAGAATGACACAGGCTTTGTAAGATACTTACACGCAACAGTTTTGTCTGGATCTCTGAAATTTCATCCACTTCTGACGCTTCCAAGTTGATCTGCATCAAATTCTCATATCTGGCCACAAAAAAGGCACAGTTAAAAACAAGCAGTGAATACACTCAAAATATTCCTTGAATCTAGTGTAACAATAACTATCTTTTATACAAAACACAGTGTCTATCAAGCAGGAACCATGAAACGCTGACAATGTTAAATGGCCACTAATAATGAAAATATTGCAGTTATGAAAAAAATCCTTCTTTTTTTCCTACATTTAAACTGCCTTTTTTCTTTGTTTCAAGCTTCCATTCTTGACTTCCTTATTCATTACTTTTACTCAGCAGGCAGTGTAAAACCATTTCCTCTCATCAAATAATTTCTAAAAGGTTACCAAACTAAAGTAGTCAATGACACACAACAAATACTCCAGTGCACCAAAATGCATTTCTGTGGAAACTTATTGGAAAGGCTGAGTTACCAAAACCTTGTGGCTGGGTTAGCAGCACCATCTGCTCATATTGATACTTTCCATGTGACTATCTCAAGTGCCAAAGAAATTATTAGGGACAATATTTTTCCTGTTGAGTCTCAGGGACATTTTGTTTTTAAAAACACCATCAAAACCAGCTCAGCTGCTTCCAGAAAATACACACTCTGCTCAAGTTCAATACTTCATTCACCTTTTCAAATAAAATCTTTGCATTGTCATGCTTTGAAGCATAGCCTTAAAAAGGGAGGACAAACAAGAGGACCTTTGCTAACTCCATATAAGTCTTCTGAAGTCAAATAAACTGAACACCCTGTCTCTTCTTAAGAGGCTGAAAGACCACATGCAAACACACAGCAAATTCCTGTGAACATAAGAACTGCTCCAGTTCACAAATGAGCACACTTTTTTTTTCCCCAAATTGCTGCTCCAGGATACTGCTGAATGCACTAAAGTCACAAAGCAGAACCTACAGCAGTTTCTTCTGAGCTCTCAGTGTCTTTCCTCTATGGGGACCTGGCAGAAAGCATGAAGACGGTATCTGAACCAAACAGAGAGTGAACAAGAACCAGTCATGTCAACTAACTGGCTTCAAGAAGAGTTGGGATTACAGCCCTGATGATTCGTAACTAGGCTACAGAGCTGTCCTATTATCTTGCTAGTTATCAACTTTGCTAATTTCACTGCTTGGTTGTTTTGGGGTATTTCTTTTTAAGCAAATCTCTTTGAGCCCAGGTGTGTCATTTTGTACATGTTTGGCATGCACACAGCAAATCTGACAAACCCTTGGGTATCTATAATTACTACATACAAGATGTTCAATTTGCAATGCATAGCAGCTCCAACATGGCTGAAGTCTATTCTTCAGTCTACTCTGCAAATACAATGGTTCCAACATGCATACATCAATCATCTTGTGGCCACCCACATTTTC
This sequence comes from Psilopsiagon aurifrons, assembly GCA_025447955.1. Lineage (NCBI taxonomy): Eukaryota > Metazoa > Chordata > Aves > Psittaciformes > Psittacidae > Psilopsiagon > Psilopsiagon aurifrons. Next base: position 14,566 of record JAOEHY010004627.1, on the reverse strand, counting down.
AGAGCAGCCTGGAAGCAAGTTTAGAGAATCCCATGACCAAGACAGCATTTGGGGGATCCTGGCAGTAGGTTGAATAGGAAAACAAATACCCATAGGAGAATCCCATGAAGAGTCTGTACCAGACTGTGTACGAGTAACACACCTTATTCTCCTCCATAAAGATGGAGCCAATGATAGTTTATGGGAAGATTGAACAGGACACTGAAAAGGCACTTTAAAAGTAGAAAAGAATTTGTCTGAGAACTGGGCATTGCATGGGACTTGGAGATGAAACAAAGATCATTAGAAGGAATAAATGAAACTTGGAGGATGAATTGATGGTGTAATCTCTTCCCCTACAGACAGCCTTGAGTGAAGAGGTAGGGCAGAAGAGTCTGACCACTGGAAAACATGTTTCCTTGAAACAGAAAACAAGAGAAAGAAGTGTCTTCTGTGGTCTTTGAAGCCTGGAAGTCTTTTGTTCTAAAAGGTCATAATTCTTCAGTTCCTCACTATTTTTTTTTCTAGTTTTAAAGTGCTCTAAAAACTTTCAACTATAATGAACTAAATGGGTCCATATGTACAACAGTGAGATTCTGTGATACGGACCTCTGCCTTCTGAATTAACCAAAATAAACAAAAATAATATAACAGCCAGGCACTTAAAACAATGACAGAAGTATTACTTCCTGTGCAGTTTACCTCTGGTGGAATCCCTATGTGCAGTATCCCACAGTGATACTGATATCACTGATCTAGTGACATCCTAATGTAGCTTTGTTTTTTGGTGGTTTTGGGGTGTTTTGGTGGATTTGTTTTTTAGGTTTTGTTTTTTTATTTTTGTTGGGTTGGGGTTTTTTTGCTGTTGGGTTTGGGTATTTTTTGTTGTTCAGCTGCTCTAATGTTGCACTTCAACATTAAAATTCTTGCATGCAGGAAATTCTAACGTCTTAAATCTGTGAAAGAGGCAGTATTTAACAGTCATCTTCAATAAACACACACAAGCAACCTCAGTGACAAAGGCACTAAAACACTAATTGAAGAACTGAGTAGCTTTTTCCAGGCTTTACTATAGCTTCTGAAGTCAACAACAGCAGATGAGCTAAGTCAGAGAAGAAATAAGAAAAAGAACACATACAATTACTACTTAGTAATAATTATTTGCTCCCATTAGGTTAAGCCACAAAATAAACACCCTGCGTAAGGCATAATACTGAATCTGCTTAAGTCAATACCATCAGCAAATCCATGCTGATTCGAACTTATTTTTATACACAGAACCCTTGTAAATAAACATAACTTAATACCACTGTTATTAAAGATACTAAAAAATCAATGCATTCAGTGTAGTGCTTCTACTCACATCTTCTCAGCTTTCTCAATGTTTCGGCTGCAGAAATCCAGCCTGATGACAACCTCTGTCTTTTTGTGAACCATTTCGTTGTAATCATCCTTGAGAATTTCACTAAAAAGGGAAGCAATAGTCTGTAGGGAAAGCATTCAACTGCCATCTTACCAGCAATCAGCAATACAATAACATACCTACAGCAGTAACTGCTAGTAAGAATTGCAATCAGTTAGAGATGTATTAGTATAATCCTCCTTTAAAACTATCCTGTGCAAGCTGCTGAACTGTACTGTACCTCCATATTACCAGAGGTTAGACTTAAATTATTTACAAAAGAAAGCAAAATTGCAAATACCTAAACCTCATCGCCAAAAAAATGGTTTTTGTTTCCTCAATGACAGAAAGAAGGAAATAAGTCAGCCTATTCAAGTCAGCCTATTCAAGGAGTAAAGAAAACTTCCCAACATACTGGGAGATCACAGAATTATGGATTGATTATAACGGCATATCTCAATTATTTAAGAAAAGAAACAAGTACAATGAAATTCCATCAGTTGCTTACATTAGCCATCGTACTCCTTTTCGCATCAGCTCCTGGTAAAGCAGCAAAGAAGTGGCAACTCTACAGGCGTAACAGATGATACCTGTTACTGCCTGGTGGAAAACACAAACATTAGTACTAATCTGGCATTCTCTTCACAATTGTTTCAAACCAATTAATCACTATTAGGGATGAAAATAAGTCTCTATAAACAAAAATTATACCACCTACTCTTAGGATTTACTTTAATTTCTGGACAGTCACAAGTACATTTCTTCAGTCATTTCAGAATTAAACACATGCATTAAAAGAAACTCCTAAAAATGGCATATTTTAAATTCTAAGGCTAGGGACTCTTCATTCACCTAATTCCACTTACAAATTTGCTGATTTACTTCCAGTTGTGAACAAAGTTTCAGAAATTATAATTTACAGTATTTTAATTCATTAATATAAACTGATGACTTTCTCTTCATTAATTTCAAAGACTTCTGGTGTTCAAAGAGACGTATGCTTTCAGGACTACCACGCCTGAATATAAGGCCTCTCAGCAGCCAGTATTTTATAAGCATAGCATAAATGGTGGCCACAAAGTCAAAGCATGGCAATGCATCCATGCAGTAGCTCTAGAAAAGTGACCAAAAGAATGAAACAACTTCTACGTATCTCCCAGGTTCTGAAAATTCACAAAAGGCAAAAGAAATTCCACTCTGCAGAGTCCTGGAGACCCCTCTCTATCAAAAGAGGAAAGTTATTTTTCTTATATTAAGTTGTGCACCATGACAGGGTGTTATGAGTCCTCTAGCTGACTTCAGAACTCCAAAGTGACCATCTCCTTCCCCTGCAAGCACTGAATTATGCAGTAGCAGAGCACTTGCACTTCACAGAAGTGCAACACACAGAAGGCTGTTTTTTGGTTTTATTTTGTTTTTTAATATGCAAGCATGCTTTGTATACAAAGTACGGCTTTAATATACTTTTGGAGCTCTTGTTAATAAATACACTTCTGTCAATCAGAATCCTCACTAGCATGTTAAAACTATTTTTAACATTAATATTATTCATCTGAGAAACAAGCGGCTTTCACTTCAGCATCATATGTGAGACAAATATATAAATTAAAATCATAACTACTCACTTTAGCCATACTGGCATCCCCATCCAAATCATAACGTTGATGTACTTTAGGAAGTAAAACTGAAACACAAAACAAACATCTGTATCTTATTACTTTCCATAGGAGACTTCAGAAGTTCAGACTGTTCCCCCCCCCCCATACTGTGCACTGATTTTTACGTATATCAACATGGATTTTCATCTAATCTGTTACTGCCTTTCAATTCAAGGTGGTTCTCATGTGCACCTTTAAAACCAGCCTTTGTCTTAAACGCTTGAAGTAACTTGGTATCTTCAGCAAACTCGTTCATTTCCTTTTCCAGATTCACTTTTGAACATGCTTCACAGCACATATTTCATGTAGGTCTCCACTATCGATGTTTCTCCATTGAGAAAACCAATCACTTATTTCTGTTCTTCAGCCCTATGTTTGCCCACATGGGAGATTATTCCCTCTTATCTTATACTTAGTTTACTGAGACTCTTAAGGGCAGAACTTCAACAAATGGCTTTTTAAAATCTAGGGTAGCCTCTATCAACTGGATCTACTTTGTTCTCACACTCACTGACTCCTTTAGAAAGCTCTGACACAATACAAAGCACTGTTGATCCTCCCACAAACAGCTCACCTACTCAGGCTCTTCAGCACCTCCGTGGGAGTGCCAGCTGGCTAGAGCAGTCAGTATGTAGGACACAATGACAAAAGCACTACTGACTTCTCAAGTGCAGACATAGCCCCCAGCACATCTCTTACACAAAAGAGGTTTGGCACAGAGCCAGCTATAAGCCTCTCAAATATAAATATAAAAATTTAATTTCTTCTTTCTTCTGTTCGGCATTACCTTCTGTTCCAGTCAAAGGTAAGGTGTTAAGACCTCCTATTAACAGAAAGGCTAACCACATTCATGACATTAAAAAATAAAAAGTCAAAACCTGAATTTCCACTTACTGAGTAATGGAACAAAAGAACCAGCTTTGAATTACGTTCTACAATCTTCCTTCCTACTTATTGAAAGTGCCATGCTTCAAAATATTTCAGTGCTCCATAGGCCCCACTTAACATAAAGATGCTCAGGTATCCAGCACTAGGAACAAACATGCCAGATACTCAGCATTTTTGGGGAATAAAAAAGAAAAGGGGGGGGGGGTATAGGGGGAACAACTGCATTCTTAGAACTTCAGGTATCAAAAGAGAAAACTTTCAAAACTATTTCTAAGATGTACCAGCCATAAAACAATAATTAAATAACCCAGTCTATTTACAAAAGATAAGAAAGGGGAAATGGCTTTCATATACCATCTTCATAGATTAATCCGACAATGTTCACAGGCTCTCTGCATACTACAAAGATAGGATTCTCTTCAGTTGTTCTGGGGAAGTGCTGTGCCAATCTGCCAGGCTCCAGTATTAAACGTCGACCTTCATATACCAGTTCTTGATTCTGAGATGGTATTTTTGTCTGTTTGTAGACCAACTCATGAAATATAGCAGCTCTATAATACAAACCATAGCCTCAGTAACAGTCTCACTGCAACAGTTCAATAATTCAGATTTTGCATTACTTTGATAAATGTCTCTTTCACTTCTGATTAAGAACTAGATGTACACATGAAACATTTGACTTAGAAGCAGAACAAAAAGCAGCATGCTGCCCAAGCTTGCTCTGTTACAAAAACAAATGCTATTTCCTGCAAGTTATCAAGCTTCCCTTTCTACCTCTGATTTTTCACCAAAGCATGTCTGTGTAAACAAACTCGCTTTGGCCTGGGCAGCACCAGATGAGAGAAAGGAAGCATACTTTTGTTTTCTCAGGCATACGCTTTTCTTCAAAGGAGATGGATGGTTCCTCCAAGAAAAATTCTGGTGTTTTACATGTCAAAAAGCACACACCTTAAATTTGGCCTGGAAACTGACAGTCAGATTATCTCCAAAACAGGAGTGACAAGGAAGATCAAAGACACTCTGGTGTTTTATTACCAGCAGTCAATGAATACCAGGCAAAACCATTTATAACAAACCTCTTCTTCCCCCACACCTCCAAAAGAAGAAAACCCAAACCACCCAACAAAAAAAACCTCCCACAGAAGAAAAACCTGAAGCACACTAACATGAAGGACAAATATGCCTCCCGTGCAGCACTAGCACACTATCACTTCTTAACACTACAGCTAGTATATAAATAATCATGAAGGTAAATAATACTAAATTAAATGTTAAAAAATAAAGTACAAATAGCAGTTTGAGCTCCAGGCAAGATTTCTCTGCAAAAATAGCATTTGGCCTCTTTCAAAATAAAAATGACACAGAAGAAAAATTGACAAAGGCCAGAACTGAATTTACACATTTTATGAAATAACTGTTCACATATTAGCGAATGACACATCCTCTGTATTATCTGAAGTACAGCAGAGAAAATACACTTATTTTTGTATCAAACTGTAAACCAGACTTTATAGTTTCTAACATCAGCACTCAATGACCATAAAGTGAACTCCATATAACACTGGATCCTAAATTGTACCAATTACAACTTCAGAGCCCCTGTTAAGAGCTTTTCATGTCAGACACAGTTGATGTGCACCTTTTGTAATTTATGTCAGACACAGTTGATGTGCACCTTTTGTAATCTTGAGGACAAGATAAGAAAAGAGAGCTAAACACAAGTCTCTGGAAAACTACCTTGTCAATAAGTAAGGTATACAAATGTTGGATGAGCTGGTATCCATTAAGAACATACATTGTAACACATCAAGGATTAAGTCTGTGTCACTGATGAAGACAAAGTTTAAGAGCAACTGATCTGACCTCTAGTGATTTCACTTTTATGTTTGCTCAACAGCCTTCTATGCACTGTGACTGCACAGGAGAGCTACAAACTTCCTCAGATAAACTGCCAAGGGAAGGCTACTGGATTTGTAACAGTGGTGATCTGAGCTCACAGTACAATTTGCCTGAATGAAAACACAGTAATGAAAATAGAGATCAAGGACACTTACGTATTATAGCTGTGAATATAAACTTTGTGCAAGGTCATCTGCTGGAGTGAAAAGATGTGGATTATCATTCGGTGCAGTATATCACTTGTCTCTGCAAAGAACTGGTCAAATCCCCAACATTTTTCCTGGTCTGCTTCAAGAATGTTCGCGAGGACTGGCGTGAGCAGTACTTGCAGACCCCTAGAAGAGATCAGGAAGACTCAAGACAACTTGGATCTACTTGGATCTTTTCACCTTATAAGCAATTGCAACACTTCATTTTACTTGTCTCATGAATATTAATCTGAATTGTAAGAAACTGTATGGATCCCACACCTGTGTTATCATGAACAACCTCTTCAAAGTTTTAACATTATGCACACCTCTAATGGGGCTGGCAGTGTGCTTATAAGCCACCGGAGCTTGCTTTAATAGGGTTTGACAGACAGCCCCATTAGAGGTCAGTGGATGCTGTACTCAAACTCACTTTAGTACTAAACACTAACAGTAAATACTGTTCAAATATTACTTGAAAATACTAGCGTGAACAGGTGTTTAATAAAGTCTGCTTCCTTTATTATTTCAAGCACTTCAATTACATGGAATAAGAAAAGGAAACAACTGAGCATTATCATGAAAAATATCTATTCCCTGGCGGTGGTCAAGGCCAGGTTGGACAAAGCCTTAGGTGACATAGTTTTGCAGAAGTGTCCCTGCTCATGGCAAGGGGGTTGGAACTGGATGATCTTAAGGTCCTTTCCAACCCTAACTGTTCTATGACAAATTGTAAGTTCTGCACACTATAACCTAATAAATTCATATCAACCAGACTTTCACTCTACACCCCTTATGGAACCCCATATTTGGCTTTCAGAAACATTTGTTCCTAGAATCTGTTCACAGAGCAATTTCTTGCTTCCTTTACCATGAAAGAGCAGTAACTTAAAAAAACTGAGGAAGCCTCAGGAAGATAAATAGGTAAATGGGTTATGGGAGGTGTTTTTAAGATCATATTGAGATCTTAGATCTTCCATGGCTCTTTCTACTGAGGATTATGACACATGAAGCAAACATATGATGATAAAAAAAAAATGTAGAAGATGCTATGAGAAGATGTTAAAATGGGCTGATGTGATTTTTCTTTTCCCCTCCATGGCAAAAATGCAGGTCTCTGAACTGTCATATCATTTCCTTCCTACTGCCTAATCTTTGCAATGTCTGAAGACACATTCTTGGACGAATGAATCTTCATACTCTTTCCTGAGGATGGAGAAAACAGAGTAATAATCTTTCTTCTACTCATACCACTTCATATTCTCAGGTCCCCTTTGTAAATTAGCAACCATAGCATCCATACTTGGATGGATGGAAATTAAAAACACTAGATAACCTAAAAGCAGAGTGTACTGACCTACTGAAGAGTACAGAGAAAGCAACTGCAGCAGTCAGATCTCTGTTCCAAAGATGCAATCCTGAGAGAATAACTGGAAAAGCCCAACCAAGTAGTGTTGAAACACTTTGTGAAAAGTTCAAACTTACTTTGAAAGACTACAAGAAACAGGCATCTCCCGGCTCCACTCAATTGGTCCATTTTCTGCTTTCTGTATTCCAGAAATAGCACCAGAAGGCTTTCCAGTGATTATCTTATACCTGTGATATATTATAAAAATAATACAGACTTCAACTACTACCTCTTACACATACAATAGGTCTGGCAGCTGATCCTCAAAGGGCATCAATAATATAAACAGAAATAATGGGCTGGCCTGAATTTGTACGTGGTGCAATAACTGAGAAGCTTTACTTACAAGCTGACAGAGAGTGGTGCTAAAGCACTAAACAATGAAAATTAAACACTTTGGGCTGTGTGGAGAAACATCTTTGTCTACATAAGTTTGGGAAAAACTGAGGAGAGATTTCAGGAATCACTGAAGGAAGCTGATTTTTTTTCTTTTCTACAAGTTTTAATTAATCAGAGTCAGATTTCCAAGGCTGTTCAAATTAGGCATTGACACAACTAACTTCTAACATATTCCATGGCAAGAGATGACATTTATCCACACAAAGTCACTTGGCGATAAAGAAGGAACAGGAGACGGACTGTGAGGAATTACTTTAACTTGGAAACATTTAGCAACTGGGATACAATTTGGCATTGTCTAACTTTGTACTGACCATGCTAGTATTTCTCAAATTTCTCATTAAACAAATCAGGAGCAATAGGCTTTTTGCAATAGAAAATTTCAGTTGTGCTTCCTCTTTTTGGAGGACAAGGCACATACAAACTACATTCTCTTGGCTTATCACTCCAGTAGATACAACAACAATGCCTGTGAAACAACCACAAGATGGGCAGCTCCTTAAACTAGGAAAATTGAAGTCAGCTTTGCAAGAAGTACCAGGACAGAAATGTTATTGGCCTATGAGAGTTCCCAAGTACCACCCTGCTTTATTTTTTAAATGCAACACATAGAACAACAAAATAGAACTAGACTAAGGCAAAACAGGAACCAATTCCAAACAGCACATCATAGACACAACTTCAGTTTCACAGTCAGGAGCTATTCTTGTTATCTTCAGCCACAGTCCATAATCATGCTACTCAAAAAAACTTAAATCGCATGGGTAGTGCATGCATTTCAAGACTGCCTGGAAAGACAATCACTTAAAAGACAACAAAAATTTGCAGCACTGGAAATCTGTTTCAAAATGCTGTGATTTTTGTTGAATATCCAAGTGATATATACCACAGTGCAACAAACCAGTCCAGTATCATGGCGAAAGAAAGACATATGGAAAAACATCCATATTTTGGTGGAGCTCTGATGCTTAACTCAGGTTTTAAAGTGCAACCCAGGAAAATCCTTGTTGAAGCAGAATGTTTGCACTGGTTTTGGCTAGGACAGAGTTTTCTTCATTGCAGCTCATAGAGCACTGTTTTGGATTTGACCAAAGCAGTGTTGATAACACAGGGGTGTTTTAGACACTGCTGAGCAACGCTTACATAGCATCAAGGCCTTTTCTACTTCTCACACTGCCCATCAGTGAGTAGGCTGGGGGCAGGCAAGAAGTTGGAAGAAAATACTGGAAGCTGACCCCAAGGGATATCCCATATCATATTACATTATGCTCAGCAATAAATGCTGGGGTGGGGAATTTCCAGGATGGCAGTTGTCAGAGACTGACCTGACGTCAGTTGGAGGATGGTGAGGAACAGGGGATTTTTTGCACCATTTGTTTTTCTGGGTTGTGTTTTCCTTTCAGTTTAGGAGTCACGGGGGTGGGGGTTGGGGTTGGACATGTTGGGGTTTTTTTTGTGTTTTTTTTTCTTAGTGATTTTTGTTTTCTTATTAAACTGTTTTATCTCAACCCACGAGTTTTCACACTTCTACCCTTCCAATTCTCTCCCTCCTCGCACTGCAGGGGAGTGGGCAAGCAGCTGTTTGATGCTTAGCTGCCTACTGGGGTTAAACCACAAAGTTAAAGAACATTTTTCCCTAAATATTCCCACTATTTTAATGTTTACTACATGTGCGTGGGATTTTTGATAAAAAGCATGTGATGAACTGTCTTACTTCACAAACAGATAAAATTCTCCTAAATTACCTACATCACTTCCTTGTTTCTACGAGGTCCTTCAAAGGGCCGGAAAGGCAAACTCCCTGTCGCAGCATGATAAAAGGTCACCCCTATGCTCCACAGATCAACTGTTGCTCCGTACTTTTTCTGATGCTCTTTCCTCAAAACTGCTCGCTCGTACATATCAGGATGCTAAAGATAAAAAAAAAAAGCAGGAAAAAAAAAGAAGTTGGTATTGCTTATGAACAATACAAAGAACAAAACCCTAATCTACCATTTCACAGCAAGGTAATTTGTCATCCCAAACTTTCAAATCTTTAATCAAATAGCAAAGTTACCTTGTATCAAAGAATTTGCTGAAGTTATTCTGACAGGATATAACAAAAGTGTTCCTGGATATGATAACCACTTTCATTGAAGGTCTACAAAAACACATAAAATTTCAGCTAAATCCTGACTATTAGAATAAAACACCACTAAAAAAAAAAAAGAGGTGAAAGCCAGGATTCCTTCAGATGACTTTGAAGCAAAAGAAACCAAACTACAAAAAGATCCATAGCAGAGGAGAATATCAGTTATAATACTGCATGTGGGAAAACATGGCAGGAAGAAAGCAGACAGCTTGTCACCTCAATTTAGGAGATAGCAAGGTGTCAGTAAGATTTGGCTCAGTGAGACTTGTCCTTGTCCATTCAGTTCTTGCTTTGGGAACTGTGTTTAAATGCTCATTAAGAAGATTTTACACATTACCTTTTTCTTGACTTCAGATCTATTACAAAATTACAGTGATATTCATGATGTAGTTTACTAAGTTAATTATCACTTGTGTAGCTCACTTTTCTCCTGCCCACCATTTCTTCTGCAGCTATTTAGACATGCCAGTTTTCTTCACTGGGTAGCCATTGAAAGGGGCAAAGCTCCATCACTGGTGGTGTTCAAGGCTGGGTTGGACAGATCCTTGGGTGGCATGGTTTAGCAGGAGGTGTCCCTGCCCATGGCAGGGGGTTTGGAACTGAATGATGTTAAGGTCCATTCCAATCCTAACTATTCTATGATTCTATGAGATGCTTATATTGATGCCTCTCTGCCTGCCTCTCTTCAGTTAACTAAGGTGTCAAGTGAATCTTAACTACACTTAACATCATGCAAGTAGCTCAAGCAAAAACTGAAAAATATCTACAGAGATAAAGGCAAAGACATTCATTACTAAAATCCTGTTGTTCTTCCTCTCACAGAAGGCAACAATGGAGGCTGGACCTGGAAATTATTTAAAGGCCACTGTGCTCAGATAGCAGAAGAGCTGGCATGACCTAATGTGAAAAAGGTTTAAAGCTGTAAAAACAATTCCAAACAGACCAACCGTGACCGACTCAACTCTCATCACAAATGGCCCCGGGCTTCAAAGAGTTCAAGAGAAAGTGAAATCATATGAACTTACTAAATATTCTTCTGTGCCATAGAGAGAAACAAATTGTTCACCATCTTCAAGTTCTCTTGCGGCACCAAAGTCTGTCAGTTTGTAAACAGACTGACCATCTTCACCAATAACACGCATTATGTTGCCTGGTTTGATGTCACGGTGTACGATTCCATTCTCCCGGAGATGATTCATCCCAGCCACTTCCATTAAAAACAAAAACCAGATAATACAGAATTTATATATACATCTTGACACAAACTGCATAAGCACTGAATTGTAACTGAGGCTATGAAGACATACATTTTTACTTTCTCACTGGGAAATGGACATAAGGGACACTCAATTAACAAGACGACCAGGACCAGGGAATATTCTAAACATTTTTACTTTCTTTTTTCTCAAGCAGCTAAATTCTAGCATCTCCTGCTCTTGCAACATCTTACCATTAAAGTAACAAAGGAAAATTCTATAACAGGCAGACACAGGTAAACCTCATTATTTTTCCAATTTACTCTTCTGAGATTGTCACTGGGCATCAGTCTAACATGTGACAAATAATCCTGAAATAAACAAAGAATTATAGCAATGCTTTAAACAGCAATGGCATCTTAATGCAGCTATCTATACCATCTAGACATAAGCAAAAGATGTGACTCCATATAGAATCATAGAATAGTTAGGGTTGGAATGGACCTTAAGATCATCAAGTTCCAACCCTCTTGCCATGGGCAGAGACACCATCCACTAAACCATGCCACCCAAGGCTCTAACAATCACGGACTGATTGATTCTTCTTGAAAACCAAACAAGTACACTCTGCGGGTCCATTAGGATACTGGCAAGTCTCCACACATGGCAGAACTGGTGATCTTCTCATTTCAACTATTTTTCACAGACTTATTGTAATGACCACATCTGACTTTTTTGAAAAGGCAAGCCATAGGACATTCTGAACTGGCTAAAGTCTGTGTGTGGAGCATATCTTTCAGAAGGAACTCTGTCACTGCTGAAATCCTCCACGAACAGTTTCCATTATACTTGGAAAATGAGTCAAACAGTTACTCGCTAAAAATTTGCTCTTTGGTTTTAGCTGTAATTTATTTTTATTTAATTCTTGATGTGACTGCATGTTTCTATCTTTGCATAGCCTTTCTTACCAAATACATTACCCATGCACTTTGATCAAGCTGTTTAACTATTCCTTTAGTAAACCAAGAAGACTTAATTCCTTTTGTCTTTCATTATTAATTCTTTTCCAATCTTAAATCTTCCCTTGAGTATTTCTGTGAGCCCTATTTAAGTTTTCATCAGCCCTCTTCAATTGTGGATACCATACATTTCCATATTTAAATGAGACAGAAGTCCTGTGAAAGAGCCGTAGGGAGAAGTTAGGCTTGTAGAGGCAGAGAAAACTCTAACAAGTGGAAGATGAGAAGGGTACTGCTTAGCCTTTTATTTGTTCTACTCTGTGTAAAGGCTAAAAGCAAACCTGTTGCAGAGAGGAGTGGTCTTAACTTATGATATCAATTAGCTGTGCTTGACTGCATGATATTAAGTACAGCTGAAACTGTGTTTAGATGTCAACTGGGTGCTACTTTAAACAGAGCCACGCTTTCACCTGGAGCCATCCCAACTGCATTATGACTCTTTTTAATCCTGCAGTTTTGGAAGTACTGACCCAGGGGTGTTGTGCATTATGATGCTACTTCTGCTTATTCTCTGTTATTTCTTCTGAGATTCTCAGCTGGAGTTCAGGACTGCGCTATTTGGTTGGATACGGATGAAAGAATGCTGTTCCAGTCATATCACGTTAACTCTGAAGGAAAAAAAAACCCAAACCAGACTGAAACAGCCCTTCCCTCCCTTCTGTGGCTTTCCTTCCATATAAGAAAATGCGGCATACCCTGATCAGAAAGGCATCAGCAAATAGGGGTGGGACACTGAAGCCAACCCAAACTTCTCCAGGGACTACTCTGGAAACTTCTAGAAATCTCCTCGTGATCCCCCCCAGGGCCACTCCCTCGCCATTAAAAGGCATGAGGAGCTTCCCCTCAACTTACAGACAGCACCCGTTGGCACCTGCGAGAGCCAGAAGGTGAAGTATGAGTAATACTGTGCGGAGCTACGCTAATTGAAATGGTTGTCAGCGCCTGTTCCAGCCTCTCCCACATATTGATTCGCTCAGTTAGTTGACAGTCATTCAAATCTCTCATCTCTTGCCATTTCAAGATACACACAACAGGTATGAGCTTGTTTCAGTCAATAAATTAGAAAAAAGAGCAAAGTCTACATACCCACATCTCTCAAAACGATTAAGAACTCAGACTCAGGCAAACCAAAGGCATTAGAGGGCTCCTCTAAAACTGTGTATAAACTTCCACATGGACAAAATTCCATAACCAGTACTTTGTGTCTAGTCGTTGTCTGAAAAAATAAAATGAAGAAGGTAAATCTGGGACTATTGTGAAAACAATGTCAGAAATTACCTATAACCACAGGATCTTAGTTAAAAAATTACCAAAAAAAAATCTGTAACTGGAGAGCAAATCCCATTCTGGAGATCTTCAAAAGAAGTGTAGGTTATTTATTTATATTGTTGCACGTATTTTAACTTGGAGATGGCAGAAAAATTTAAGAAAGCCTCAAGTTCTAGGCACTTAGAGGGTTGACAGCAGTATTGATAGCTGGACTACAACAGAGAAGAGCAGAGAGCAGCAATTGTCCTCCTTTCCTCCTTACTAATCTCAGCATCTGGGTCATTTCAGCTGACCAGTCTCATTTTCAGCACAACTGCAATCCATATTAACATACAGTTCTACAAGCCCTGTCATTAACTTAGCTGGTTGCAAAGCAAAAGCATCAAATTATCAGGATTACTGACACACCTCCCACTAACAGTATGTATTAAATATTCATACACACAGGTAGCTTAAAAATCCTTAATCAATCTTAGGACAACGGCTTCTCTAGACAGCTTTGAAGAACCATAATCTATGCAAACATATTCTTTCAAAAACAACAATAAAAGAAAAACAAAAACCAGTGGTGGTTGGGTCAAAGTACTGATATCATCATATATGTTACAATTCTTTAAAAATGTAACTTTATCCTCTACAGTTAAGGATAAAGAAAAAAGACACTACAGTTACTATCATGCACATCAGATCATAACTATGATTCATTACCTCTTCTTCAATGGCAAACAGCTTGACAATGTTCTTATGATTTAGTTTCTTCAACACTTCAAACTCTCGCATCTGAACATCCACAGGACGAAGGAAACTTAGACTGTTAAAAACTTTGACAGCATATAAATCCCCAGTTTTCTGTTAAAAACAAACAAATTACTAATCAAACAGACGCACAAGTTTGTAAATGTATATATGCCATTATCCAAGCATCTTGAGATCCTGTTGTGCATATGAGCGTACCCAGATTACAAATAGTCCAAAATACCATTTTGCATAAGGTGAAAATTAAGATTCTACTAAAAAAAATGTGTATATCCTGGTTTAGTTTAACACAGACTATGTCCTGGGTTCAGCAGTAGCAGTCATTTTTCTCCTTCTCAGTAGCTGGTGCAGCACTGTGTTTTTGACTTTCGGCC
>JAOEHY010004626.1:2745-39116 GCA_025447955.1 Psilopsiagon aurifrons | reverse complement strand
GGGGGGGGGGGGGGGGTAAGTTGCAGCCCCGGTGGCTTCGCCGCACGTGTGGGGTGTGGGTGCCCTCTTCGGCTGAGCAACGCAGCGCTGTGGGCTCCGCGGGGGGAGCAGGCTGCGCTCTTTGACCAAGCCTTGGCCGGGGGAAGGGCAGGAGGGCCTTGCTCTTCGCAGGGAATTCCCGGACAGTGAGAATGTGCCTGACATGAAGCCCTGGTATGGCACTTCCAGAAAGAAAAACTCCCTAGTCCTTTGAAAAGTTCTCAAAGTAGCTATAATTGCACAGCTGTTCGTTTTGAGCACGTTAGGTCAGTGTAAAGGATCTACTGCCTAAGAGTCTGTAGGTAGGCTCCGCAGCAAGCGAAGCGCGGTTCGAAAAAGAATGTTAAAGATACAGGTTTCTTGTCTTTGTTTCATTATAAAGAAGATTTGTGGGAATTAAAATGCAGCATGTCGCTGGCTCCCAGTGTGAGACCAGAGTCCTGAAAATGCCTAGAATGAGCGCTGTAAATGAAGTGTTCTTTAATTACTAATTGTTCCTGTGATTAGCATCTGTGGTTAAAATGTTCTGAATGCTTTCATTATTAGGGGGTATCCGGGCCCAAGTAACACACCTTTGACCATCTTAGTATTGTTAAAATGGGCAGTCTTCCCTACTTGAAGTGTGACTACGTTTTAGTCATGCTTTCCTGTATAAAGCGACCTCTATTATCAAATGCATTTATAAGTATTTAATATATGAAAGGGAATAAACTATTCTGATGAGCGCCTGTATGACTTTGCTGTTAAAGATCTGCCCCCTCACAGTTATAGTCAGATCAGTTTGCCACCCGACACAGTGTACTGGTTAACAAGAAAAGTATCACTAAGTAAATAAGACAATGTTTTTTACACAGTTGCATATTAACTTTTTATATAAATAAAACTTGCTTTAACAACATACTTGATGTTATAACCGAATATATGTTGGAATGAATTTTTCAAACTGTACTATTAAAATTGCAGTTCAGCTTTACTTTTAAAGCATAACCAGCTGGTAAAATAGGTTTGTGGTATACTATCTACAAACCCACTTAGCTAAACCATATAGCATGAAAAGCTGTTTTGTTATCTTTCTCCAAAGGCTTATTCAAATAGTCCATCTCATTAATTGTCTTCCAGAGTTGTCTACTCAAGCTGAAACTCTTAGAAAAGGATATGTGGTAGAAAATGAGATTTTAAATATGCTCATATAGCATATACAATACAAGTCAATAGAACTGGTTGGCATTGCTGTTAGCTGGGCCAGTGAAGAGAATACATATCTGAGCCAGGTTATTTTTAATAGTTAAACTTTTCACCCAACTCTAGAAGATTGCAACCTTTTGGGCAGATAATGTGGGGATATCAGTAGGGAAATATGCCAGAAATATGTTTCTGTATATTAGCTTGATTTGCATAACTCTGGACTGGACCCTAATCAAAAGATGCTGTTTAAAAAAAAAAAAAACCAAACCAACAAATCCTTAATTTTCCCTGCAGCATTTTACCTTTATTTTAATCTATCTGGTTTGGATGTTGATTATGGGAAAAGCAAGCTGGGGGCGCAGAGGGAGACAACTCAGCAGAGCAACTTTAATCCCTAAAGGTTCTGACCCTGAGCGGGATTGCTCTGTGTCGTAAGGCAGTGTGTGAAGCTTGTTTTGCCACGAGTCATCGCTTTGTTCCAGACTTTCTGGTTTCTGTACTGCTGCAACTTGCAATTTTTTCTTGGTACAAACTCAATTTTTCCTCACTGAATTGCTTTTCATGATGTGTTTTGTTATAGTGTGTTGTGTAATGAGGTTTCTAGAAATGCCTGTGTGTTACTATGTTAAATTTTGTGCTCCCTTTTCAGTTGTCGCTGTGCCACCTTTCTTCCAGTGGGGGAGGGTGAACAAGAGTGTTCACAAGACATGCAATACTAGGAAATCAGAAGTTCTACCTATAGGCATGTAGGCAGCTTCAAACCACAGCTTCTTTCTATTTCATCTCTTCCTCTTGTCTGTTTTGCTTTCCCCTGCCACCTACATGCTTATGTAACAAAGCCTTATTTCAGGCCTAAATTACTATGTTATCATGGGGGGAGGCTTTGAAGGATGGATGAAGTTTTGTCCCCTCTTGCTGTTTAACAGTGAACCTAGTGTTTGACAGTGATGCCTGTGGAGCTCAGAACATTTGTCTAGCTTGCTGGTTAACTTTACACTGAATTTTCGAAATAGAAATCATTGCTAGGTAAGCCCTATTAGCAGAGAACTTTGTTAACAACTCAGTGTGATGTATTTTGTGGTTACTTTCTAAAACACTTCTCTCATGTGCACTTGCTGTTGAAGAAACGGCTCGTAATAGATTTGCTCCCCTAGGGGAAATATTTTATAGGGGGTTTATGAAGCAGCTTAGCGATATTAGAGATGTGTTGAGTTTAGGGGTTGAGAAGTTTGTGGTGGGGAAAAAAGAGTACAGTGGTCTGTCATTTAAGTAGCAGATTTTTGCTTATGTCATATCTTACTGAAACCTCTGCATGCTTGAAATCGGAGTTCAAGCCTTTCAGTTGGATAGTACACATCATGCCATTTCATTGTTAATGAAGATATTGGCTCTTTTCAAAATAACTGAAATATATGTGCACTTCAAATTTTTCTTATTCAGTAAGTAGTGTAGTACTAGTAAAAGTTGATTACAGGACTTAGAATTCTGATATCTGTATAAGAAGTATGAACATTTATGTTTTGGTGCAGTACATACTATGTGTTTGAGGTACAGTACATACTATGTGTTTGAGGTTTGTTGGCAAAATTCTGTGGTTGTTGCTGTCCTGCTTTAAAACTTTGTTATTCTGCTGAACAAATAAAATTTCTCTTTCTCTGTTTGCAGATGATGGTAGTTCCTCCTTTAGAAGAAGTGGGCAGACCAGTTAGGAGTAGGAAACAAAGAGTATAGCAACAGAGATGGATGAGCAAGCCCTTTTAGGGCTAAACCCAAATGCTGATGCAGACTTCAGACAAAGAGTATGTAATGAATTTGCTTATCTCTCTAATATTAGAGGTGCTGTTTCAGTGCAAAAGCCTTGGGAGGGAGTTTGGGTTGGGGTTGTTTTTTTTTGTTAACCTATATGTAGGATTCGTGGTGGCAAGTACAAGAAAAAAATCATGTCACAAATATGTAAGATGACGATTGTGTATGTTAGTAATTCTATAAAATTACATTTGACATGCATATAATTTATTTTTCTAAGCTCTGAGTTTTTAAGTCCTTTCAGTTTTTTGTACCTGTTGCTCAGCTCCTTACCTGGATTCCTACAGAAAGAAAAGCAGCTCCTGAAAATGAGTTGCTTGCAATTGTCCTCTTAGTTCTTAGATTTATTATTTTTTATTTTCATGGATTATCTATCTTTAGTGTCTTTCATAGAAATGTATGTTTTTAACTGTAGTGAAGCTTGTCTTAATAGCATAAAGTAGATTAAGAAAGTAATTGTGGTATGTGGGTAACAGTTATTTCATAAGAGATGCTCCTATGAAAAGGCATTACAACTTGTATAACTATTCAGTGAGTATTTCTGCTTGCTGATTGATTATCAAGTTGATTCAGCTGCCCACAAGATAACCTCCAGTAAATTATTTCAGAAATGAAGTTGTTAATACCTTGGGCTTGCGTTCATAAAACAAATCCTGGAATCTATAAGGAAGCTGAAGCTGTAGTTTGATGCAGCATAGTATTGCTAAGTAGCCTGTTAAATATGTTGGTTATGGGTGTTTGTCCTTTATGAAAGCATGCATATAGCTAAAGTCTTTTCTGTTAATAGAATATCACTGTAAAGCTTGAAGCTTAAAAATGTAATGGTGCAGTCTGCCTGATTTTGAAATATTTTATAGTAAAAGGTTACTTTTCACTGATTTTGTAAAATGTAACATATAAGGGAAGTACAAAACAATTTCTAGTAAATCTATTCAGTATAAGGAAGATACCAGTGCTATCCACAGGAAGTGAATTCTTGTTTTAAGAACTTATTTCAACTCCCTGAGTAATTACTTTGGGAAATTACTTTGGAGAAGGGAAACAATTATGAGCTAATGTAAAAGAAAAATCTAAACAAAATGAAAACCAAGCAAACCCCAACAAAATAAGCAAACAAAGTCCTCTCACAACCAAAAATAAACTTGAATACAGTGCATTCAGACACTTGAAATAATGTTGTTTATCTATTTCAAGTTTACTGTTTCGTACAACAGGCCACACTAAATCTTAAACAGCTTGATCAATTGAACCATTTCAAAAGCTATTTAGAAGTTCTGATAAGCAACTTGATTATATCAATTTAGTAGAAGTTTTTGCAGTCTCTAATAGATTCAAAAATTGACATTATCCAGGTGATCACTGTTTGAATGTTTCTTGAGCTTGAGGTATCAAATGCAGCCAGAGTGGTGCAGTGAAAATAGCGAATTGTTTTCAGTGAAAAATCTAGATCACTTCCTTTTGGAATTTGTGGAACAAATTTTGGCTTGGAGTTGAACTTGGAACTCTTGCTCTGTTACGCTCTTGTGTTACGATAATTAGGGAGCCGTATAAATACTTGGATGTATCCAAATGTTGGTGTTTTTTTGAAGGAAAGTTGTTTAAGTGTGAGCCTAAGTGTGAATGAGATGTCTTGCTCTGTTTGATTTGTTCTCTTTTTAAATGAAACTTGGATGCTTGCAGGCACTAGCCTACTTTGAGCAGCTGAAGGTATCTCAGGATGCTTGGCAAGTCTGCGCAGAAGCGTTGGCTCAGAATATATACAGGTAATTTAGATAAGAATCACTGGGTTTTTTTCATTACTAATATGTTTGGGCCTGGTTTTAGATCTACAGCTTAATAGATAAACTAAATTGCTGAAAGTTAATTACTGGAAGTCTTCATACTATTTTTAGTGTCCTGGTTGTTCAGTGGCCTCTATATAATGCCTTTCACAAAAGAGCAATATATAAGTGGAACTCTGTATTCATTTAGTAGTGTAAAGACTGTTGCTTTATGAAATCCAGGGCGAAAAAATAAGTTACAAGGAAAAGGAGTGCTGAAAAATTCTGTATTTGAGACTATGGGCTTTGTATGCAGTAATTCGGTAGTTTCTTGTCCCTATCTTATGCCTATATTCTAGGCCATCTAATTTTTCAAGATGCAGAGAGTATGTAGGCACTGCTATTTCTGCACAAAGTTGTGTATTTACATCTTAAATATTAGGTTGTTGCTGTATCACAGAATAATGCAGGTTGGAAGGTAACTGAAGGAAGTATATCCCTGCATAACAACAGTGTTTTGTAGTGAATACTTATTTTTGTAAATGATTTATCAAGCCTTCTGACTCCAACAGAATATGCAGTAATTAACAAAGCCACACAAGATTTGAAAGCAGCATTTTATAGTCTTTATCAAAGTACATTATGATTGTTTCAACTTTTAGGTAAGAGAAAAACTTTGCCTAGGTTATACAGCATGTGGAATATCTCTTCCTAATCTATGCCTCGGTTTGTCTTTAGTTTTGCTCTTTAAGCCACAATGTACAAGTTTGTGTACTAATGTGTAATGTACTAATTGACCCAGAATGTATTATTGAAGCCTGACAGATTTTATAAAGGCAGGATACAATTGATTTTGTCATTGTGTGTTCAGTACTGAAAACAAAGCATGATAAATTGGTGGCTATATAAAAAAATATTATAAACTCAAACAAACATTAGTTTAACAATTGCTCATTTTTACCAAGTGAACTGCTTTACTAGTTGTCACTTTCCCTTTGAAGTACTAGCAGTAGCATTTTTCTCTGGTGCACAGTAATTCTTCATTTACCCAAGGGTGACCTGATTGTAATGTTTGAGGAATTTCTTTTTCTTCCCAGAGAAGTGTACTGTATTGCCCTCAGTAACAGAATCTTCTTTTCTAGTGATGATCACATCAAGTTCTTTTGCTTTCAAGTTCTGGAACATCAAATTAAGTTCAAGTGAGTAGTCTTTCTTGACATCAGCCATATCCATTCATTTGTTTTCACCTTTTTATTCTGCTTGCAATGAAACTTAATGTGTGTTGTCTCTGTGTGGTTGATGAGGTGGTTTTAATCCCATCCAGAGGACTTCCTTGTACTTTTCCTGGGAGAAGAGCACTTGAGTTTTGAGCAGCATGCTCTAGTCTGACATCTGTGTATGCCCCAACACAGACCTAATTACCAAGGATTGCTCGAAACTTACTTAGTTGTTCCTTTCTGGAGATTCAAGCCTTAGTCTGTACTCTGATTTTTGCACCAAAGAATCCTGCAAGCAGCAGCCTTGCTCAGTAGAGACTCCTGGACTTCAAACAAAGCTCTATTCATTCAAAAACTGTGGCAGAGACGTTGAGAAAGTCTTTTCACTGAGTGGTGTTTTCACAGAGTCATAATTTTAGGAAAAAAATACTTTAAATATGAGAAGTTTCATTGCACAGAACTGTATTTTTCCATACTTTGGCCTGCTTTGGTTTGGACTTGAACATCGCAGCAGAGGTGTCTGCGTCTTGGAATAGCATCTTGACTGGTTGCAATACACTGAACACTTGGGTCGGGCTTCAGATAGGAATAAGATGTCTTTTGCAACTGATTTTCGCAATTACGTATCAGAGCAAAAATGAAAGACTTTCTGTGATTCACCTGATTTTACCTCATTGTCTGTCTCCCTATGCTTGTTCCACTCATGTCACTTGCTTCCTACAGTATGTTTTTCTCCTACTTCCCTGCTGCTCGGGAAGCTCAGCATTTTCAGTGTGATTGCTTTTTTCTTCTCCTTAATGAATAGTTACTTGTGACGGGTACACTGGATTTGCATGCAGCAGTCATTCTGTAAAGGACTGTAGCAAACTGGTAGCTGTCTCTGTTGCAAGGAGAGCATTCTCAGCTTACCTAGTCCTGGGAAGGAGCATGTTCTGTTGGTGGTATTTGAGGTGGGCGCAGTATAATGTCAAATTTTGCCAAGGCTTTATGTGTGACTTACAGCAGAATTACTTGTTTGCTTTTTTATTTTGGCATATGTCTGATAATAAATGTACTGTAGGTCAGATCAGTGAAGGACTTTCTTGTGCTCACTATCAACAGTCTTAAACGTGCGGTAAACACGCTTGAGCTTGTACAGATGTCTTCCATTTCCCCACTGGCTTTTTGTCAAATGTGTGCTTTTATCAGGGTCATAAGACCTGTCCCTGATAGAACTGCCTTCCTGCAAAATTTCAACCCTCAAAATATAATCCATTAATACGGGCAATATGTGGGGGGGTTTCCCTTATTTTCGTCTTTCCCTCAAAATCTTAACGTAAAAATAGCTGTGTGAATTCCTTTTCTAGGAACACTTACATTATGTGCAGCATTTTGTGCAACATTAAGAGGTTTTGCCTTGCTGAATGTTGCACTTGTCGCAAAGCAGTTGTATTTTGATCTCATTATGCTTTGTTTCAGATACTCTGAACTTACTGAAGCCCAGCAGCAGCTGATTAGGGAAACACTCATAACATGGCTGCAAGCGCAGGTAAGTATGGCCCTTCACAGCAGTTTTGAATAGTAGGCTTATTGGTAGGCTAACATAAAGCATTGAGTGCAGGCTAAATGTTTAATCTGTCATGTGAGTTTAAAGGTGCCTTCCTGAAGATACATGGCATCTGGTTGTTAAAATCTTTGAACATGGCAGTCTTCATTAGAAATCATTTAAGTCAGATGTTGCAAGGAAGTCTGTGCTTTAACTTATTACTAAATATAAAACTCTTATGTCAGATGACTGTGATTTAAACAATTGCATGAAATGAGGATTATTAGAAGTTTCCCTTTAGAGAGAGGTAATCCTGATATTCCTGAGTGTTTGGAGGAGGAGCAGTAATTCTGTTTTTAATACCCTCCTGACCTTAACTCCTCTCTGGTTAGAATACTTGCAGATATTTATGACTGAACAGCATCAGTCCTCTGTTAACACTATGGCAGATCATTGGCTACTTTTGTTTAGTAAGCTACTGTAGCAAAACATGTAGTATCAGTGGGACCCAGGTGTTTGTAATCAGCAGAACCATCAAGTGGGTTTATACATCTTTTGCTTGTACTTGCCGTTATCTAGTTATCATTCTGCATTGGAAATTAACAGTTGTTTTGTTTGTAGAAAACTTATCCATAGGAAGTGGAATATAATACAACTTGAAAAAGAAGAGATCACTGTGAAATGGATTAAATTTCATTTATTTTTGTTCTGTTTAGGAGGAAAAGGGAAAGGAAAGAGAGGAGGAGATTTAATGGCGTTTTTATTATTCCCAATCCTGTCTCAACCCCTCAGTGAGCTTAGATTTAGAAACATCCTTTACTATTCTTAAAGCTAACATCTATCATAGACACAGGCTAGCTACAAGAGCGCTGTACCTTGTTTTCTCTAAGTTCCTGCTTCCTTCCTTCACCAAACTGTCAAATCAGCTTCCTTCACCAAACTGTCAAATCAGCTTTTAGTCTTTGAATAGTACACTTAATGTCTTAGTACTGAATGAAGGGCTTAGGACTGTATCACTCAGAGAGAATGATTTCCTTGTTCATTTCAGTTTAGCTAAATTTTCTTCAAAATCCCTGGAAAGTTAAGGCTTTTTGTTGATATTAACCAGGAAGAGAGGCAATACATTAATTACTCTGAGGACAACAGCACACGATTCTTCTCTGACATAGTAAGAATATACAAATAAAATACCTTGTTTCTACCAGATGCTGAATCCCCAGCCTGAGAAGACTTTTATTCGCAACAAAGCAGCCCAAGTCTTTGCATTGCTTTTTGTTACTGAATATCTCACCAAATGGCCGAAGTTTTTCTTTGATATTCTGTCAGTAGTTGACCTTAATCCACGAGGTGTGGATATGTACCTCAGAATCCTGATGGCTGTTGATGCTGAGCTGGTAGACCGGGATGTTGTTCATACGTCAGAGGCAAGTCATTATTTTGCATGAACGTTTGTTTTAAACCTTAAAAAGAGTTCTCTTACTTTAATTAGAGCTGAGGGCTTGCAGAGATACTATTTTTTTCCTATGGCAGCTCTGTCTTAGAAATATTAGGTGGTTTAGGTCCAAAAGCCGTATGCTGTTTAATGCTTTTCATTATTTCATACTCTTTGGTTAATGCATTTTTTGCTTGGGAAGCTAGCAGACTACCTAATGGACTGAGTTAGCCAATTTAATATTGGGCTTTCTCATTTTTGAATATTAATTCCTTCTAGCGCCTGTTTTAAAGAGTCCTAATATCAAAAATCCATTTAATGTTTGAGAGGACTTTTCCCTTTTGTCTGCCTTTCTTCAGTATTTGGGCAGAAAAAAAGAGCAAAAAGGAGGGTATTTTGGGTTTATTTCTTGCGGGGAAAATAAAGTACTTTCTTTGGGTTTCTGATTTGAATTATTTATCTTGTAGTGTCTGGCAGTGGATACAGAAATGCTACAAATTTGACAAGATTAATCAAGATTGATCTGTGACAAGACTGATTAATCCTTTTTCTGTGTTGATAGGAGGCTCGTAGGAACACTTTATTAAAAGATACTATGAGGGAACAGTGCATTCCAAGTTTGGTGGAATCATGGTACCAAATCTTACAAAGCTATCAATATAATAACTCAGAGTTGACATGCCAGTGCCTTGAAGTAGTTGGAGCCTATGTGTCCTGGATAGATTTGAGTCTGATAGCCAATGAAAGGTAAGGGGGTTTTGATAGAATATGTTTGCAAAAATAACCTCAATAGCATGCTGACTGTATTTCTGACACAGAATTGGAACTCATCTTTGAAAAAGGGCTTCAATTATCTATAAGTCTTTGGAGTTCGGGGGGTTTTAGTAGAGTGATTTACTTCGCAAGCCAAGCTGATATAAAGGCCAAAATGGGCACTACACAGTTGGCTCCTTAACATGTGTGAAATGCTGCGTTTAGTCAGTACAATAGATCTTTAAATCATCTTATGAAAAGAAACTATTGTACATAGACACACAAATAATACAAAGCTTCTGTACAATGCTACTGTGTACATATAAAAATCAACTTTTGGTTTTCCTCTGAAGGTTTATAAATATGCTGCTAGGTCACATGTCTGTGGAAGTTCTCCGGGAAGAAGCTTGTGATTGTTTATTTGAAATTGTAAATAAGGGAATGGACCCAATTGATAAAACAAAATTGGTTGAATCTTTATGTCAAGTATTGCAGTCTGCTGGCCTCTTCAGTATTGATCAGGTTTGTATATTGATTTTTTTACAGTAGGAACGAGTCATAGGTTTCCAATGGTTCTTAAATAAGCAAATGAACAAAAAACTGAGTCTGCAGATTAAGGAGAATTATTTGTGCTTCTGCATCAAAGCTAAACACTCCTTAGAGTCTTCTCATACTTAAATTAACAGCTTGTCCTTAATATTAGTTATTCATTTAAAACACACTGCACGTCTCTTGTCCTCAGCATGAGTGTTTTGTTTTAGAAGCAAGTTATTATGTATCTCCTATTCCTCTTCCAAAGCATGTTCTGCTTACTGTGACTACTGCTTCAGTGTTTCATTACCTTGAATCTTCTCCGTTATTCTGTAGTAGGTATCGTAGCCAAAGTAAAGTTGTTTGGTTTTGTTTTTTAGGGTAAGACATTAGATCAGCTGTGCATAATTAGAGAAAAGATATTTCTGAAGGGCACATGCTGTTCTGCATGTTTGCACCATTGGACATGAGGGTTAAAACTCTTATCTGTGAGCTGGAAAAATACACCTAACTAACCAACACACTTTCGCTGGCAGTTGCGGTGTTTAAGGACCAGCTCTTTGCTACCTGCCATGGAGAAAGAGGAGCCAGTGTTTATGAAGCTGTAGTCCTTAGACTGCAATACAATTATCTCTTCATTTTGAAGCCTTTGTCAAATCTGTATTCCTACTAAAATTGAGAAAATGTGCTTTCATCAGTTCAGGAGGTGTTCCTCTCAAAATCTCACCTCAGTGTTCCTAAGGAAGACTTGCTGGTTTTCCGCTTTTGTACGACTGTGGCAGGAAGCAAAGCATCTGCTTGGGATGAGTGGTCTGGGGGTACTTCTCAATTCTGATCAATGTATTTCTGCAAAAGCAAGCCATAAATATTTCATATTAGCCCACACTTTTAGGCAGTACCGAATGTTACTCATTATCAGTATTTCTAAAGTGAGCTAAAGCTGTTAATTCTTTGAAGCTTTCCCATATAAAGTTTTTCCTTTTCTGCAGCCTAAAATTCATGGTGGGAATTTGCCGCTGCTTTTATTTTGAACCTGCTTCTTGCTGTCAAGTACAAAGAGAAACAAACTAATCTGAAGAGATGAAGCAAGCTTCTGTTATATAAGGGAGGACAGCCAAACCTGGCATTGCTTTAGTTTTTCTCTGTTCCCTGTGAAAACGAACCAGGCAATTGCACTTTCCATCTAGGAGACAAATGTTGGTTTAACTTCTACATATTATAAGTGGGTAGTACAGTCTGTAAGCTCATGCCATTTAAACATGAGCTCTGCTAGTATTTTTATGAGATGTCTCTTCTTGCAGGAGGATGATGTGGATTTTCTGGCCAGATTTTCTAAGCTGGTCAATGGAATGGGGCAAGCGTTAATAGCTAGTTGGACTAAACTGGTAAAAAATGGTGATATGAAAAGTGCTCAAGACACTCTGCAAGCTATTGAAGCGAAAGTGGCCCTAATGTTGCAACTGCTCATTCATGAAGATGATGACATCTCTTCAAATATCATTGGCTTTTGTTATGACTACCTTCACATCTTGAAACAAGTAAATAAGTCTGGTTTCAATTTAACATATCTTTTGACATATGATTTAGTTTGAATTTTGTGGGAATATATGAATCTCGTACGGTGTGCCAGCTGACTTGCAAAATAGGGGGGGATACAAATTAGTAAATCAGTATTTTTCATGGCTGTGGTCATATTTCTGTAGTGTTTAGAAGCTTGAAGATCAAGTCTTGTGTTAAGTGACTTTAAAAATGGCTAAGAGAGAAGGCTGTTAGCACCAAACTGTCTTTTCCTGTTAGACAGTAATAAAGGAAAAAATAACACTTGAAATTTATTTTACAGCTTTCTGCACTTTCGGACCAACAAAAAGCTAATGTAGAAGTAAGTATTTTCTTTTACTAGAAATCCTTCTTTTCAGGAACACATCGAGTCAGAATCTTTCATTTTGCTGAAACAAATCATGGTTTATTTATAATCCTTAAAATGTGCGTGCGACAGTAATTAAAAGGGAAGACTTAAAAGTAAGGACAGTGTGTTCCATCTTTTGCTAACTACAGCTGTTTCCTTAAATAGAAAACCTATATTGAATTGTGTATGAAAATGAAAGCTATTTTAGAGCTGGTCTTTCCAAGCAACCCTTAAGCATATGTTGATAAGCTCCTGTACAGTCTGTCCTGTTGATAGAGTGTTCTTTAGAATGTTCTTAATTGAGATAGGTTTGTGTTTTGGGGTGGTTTTTTTTTTGTGGGATTTTTGGGTTTCTTTTTTTTGGTCTTGTGGGTGTTGGTTTTTTGTTGTTGGGTTTTTTTTTCCCCTGTCTCTCCCTGAAGCTTTGTATTTTTATTAAAACCTGCCCTAGATTGAAAGGATTGGAAGTAGTATGGAAAGGGTTGTCGTAACATTCAACCCTTGATAGTACAAGTTAAGCTTCCTAAAGAAGCTTGTAACACTTGCACTTATTATGAGCAGTTATATGTTAAGCATTACATTAAACGATACATTAAGCTGAATTTTATGTGCTTGAGTTTACACATAAGCTTAAGTTAATATATAAAGCATTAAGATTAATATGTAAAGTTTATGTCCACTTTCGGAGGTAGTAAAATCTGGTTTCTTTTGGCACAGCCTTTTTGATCTCTGTGAGCCTTCTGCACTAATGTGTATGTACTAATTTAGATGTTGAACTGGTTAGATTGGTGCAGGTATTTTGTAACTTCATACAGCTGACAGCTGCGATTCCTTTTCCATACAAAGAAAACTGAATTCTATACCTGTTATAACATGAAAAGTTGTATTTGGATAACTGGTCTAGGTTATTTTGATTTGGTTTTGTCTAATGTCTGTTTAAATTGCGTGAGGTAACACAATAAGAGAGGTTTTATAACATCACTAAATCTTTTACTTTTGTTACCAAGTCTCTCTTATTCTTGTAGCTGGATCAAACCCAATTCCTACTGCTGGGCA
This sequence comes from Psilopsiagon aurifrons, assembly GCA_025447955.1. NCBI lineage: Eukaryota > Metazoa > Chordata > Aves > Psittaciformes > Psittacidae > Psilopsiagon > Psilopsiagon aurifrons. The sequence continues at coordinate 25,906 of JAOEHY010004626.1, read as the reverse complement.
CTTAAGGCACTTAAAATTTGAACGTGTTACTGCCCTGAAATCTGTTATTTTGTTAAACCTGCTTAAACAGTAAAAATACAGAAAAACTTTGAGCTGTAATTATTTCTTAATTTTACTGAGCACTTCTTGAGGTTTTGTGTTAAACTGACAAGCAATCATACTCATCTTTCTTTATTTATCCAACTCATAATAGGAAAGTGTTTGGAAATAGTCTAAATCTTATTGTCTCAAGCTTTAAGTTGTGTGCCTTTACAGTTTTGCACCTGAGAAGTCCTCACTTTCAGCTATTCATTATTTGAGCAGGAAAAAGGGGATCCTGTTTATTGTGCATTAAGATCCCAAAATTTTTTCTCATCAGCAAGATCATATTTTAATTCTTAGTAACAGGTGTTTAAGCACTTCTGGTTACAAGTGTATCACATTGTTGTTTTGCAGTTTTATTAGTTCTTTACTATCACCTACAGAGACTTCTCATAGATGATGCTGACACATTGTGTCAATGGAAAGCCTGATCACATTCTTGTGATTTGACCACTTCATCCTAAAAGTATTACAAGTGTCTATTTCTGCAAGATTACAAAGAATTTCACCTTAGTAACATAAGTGAAATTCATTGGTCCACTTTTGGTATGAAAGAACTTCAGATCTTGCACTTAAAATGAATAATTTGTAATCACGACTTATTAGTCTAAAGTTTTGCCGTTAGTTTTTGGTTGGTTGGGGTTTTTTTTTTTTTGGGGGGGGAGGTGTTTTTAATTTCCATTTTTTATTACTGGTCTGGAATTTGTGGTGCTCTGCATTCAGAACCTCCAGTGCTGGAGGAGAATAGGAAAATGTTAGTCAAGTTCTTGCTGATATGATGATCATTATTTTCATTTGCTCTAGGTATAATAGAAGCCGCTGGCTACAGAATTTAGCCAACATTTAAAAATAAAAACAAACTCAAAACTAACCCCCCCCCCCCCAAGTGTGGTTTTTTTTCACCTGGTAGTAGGTACAGGGATGAGGTGCTCTATGATACTCATCAAATGCCTGTTACAGTTCTACTGAATCTTCTCCGATATTCAGTGAACCTCTTCCTTGTCATAGGTATATGGCTATGTCCTGCCCCATTACTTGTTGCTACTTAATATTCTTTTGGACTACTGACACTTTATTGTTGTCATAGATACAAAAATGGACTGCCTCTGATTCAGTTCTAGCTATTCAGAATAGCTTTTTGTCAGTTTGGGATATTGTAGCTTTTTTTTTTTAGGTTCCCTGGAACAAACTTAAACTAAAATGAAAATATAACTTATTTTTAAACATTTGTTTTAGCTGTGTGTTTCAGTCCAATTTCTATCCATTCCAGAAAGCATGAATGGAATTGAGTACTCCATGTGTTTTAAGCATTAAAGTGGTGCTATAAAAGACTGAACTAGTAAATGCTTGGTAAGATCAAAATGGCATATTCAGAGTTTGAGACTTCAGTAGAGGCGAGATCAAGTCTGCTTCTGTTTCAGGAACTACCAACAGTCCCTACTAAGGTGAAATTGCACATCAGTACTTTTAACTAAACCAACAACATGCTACTGCTGAAAAGGGAAAGTTTTGATTTTATTACTCTTGTTCACTGCTCCTGGCTCTTACTCTTGGATTCTTTGCTGAATCAATTCAGCTTGTTAACCTGTCCCCAGAAAAAAGACTTTCAATGATGTTGAGCTATTAGAGAAGTTGAGTGTTACAGCTAAGCCCTCCTGCCCCTTTAAAATAGGAGCTTGGACAACCTGTTTAGCTTCCTCTGCCTATTTCAGTGATCTTAATTACTGCTTCCAGTGTGAACCAAATGCATAGAGTACAAGCAGGAAACAAAGCCAGATAATGGTTCCAGAGACTGAGAGCTCCAAATCATCCATGCTGTGTAACTAGAATGGCGTTTTTGTGTTGTTTGGATGTGATCCATTTGTTTTAATTTGGACTGTTAATTCTGCTAAATCTCTGAAGAAAACAAATGGGATTTAAAATACTTGTAAACATTTAACACTTGCTTTAAGGTTTCCTTTACTGTAGGATTTTAACTTTTGCTTCTTATCACTTGTCTGTTCCATGCTTACAGTTCTGTTTTCATCTTAGGCAATCATGTTGGCTGTTATGAAGAAGTTGACATATGATGAAGAGTATAATTTTGAAAATGAGGTATTATATGAATAAACAGACAATTGCAACTTAATTTATATGTAGTAAAACTTGCTCTTGCTGTTAAAGTCCGTATTTTTCATAGACTAAGGATCTGAAGGTAGGAAGCAAAGGTCTGTAGGCTGAATCTTTTTCTGATGTGGAAAGCTTTCTTTTGATCTCCGGGCATGTCTGCATAGGACAAAACAACATAGTAAAGGGATATCCAAGCCATTTCAGTTAACAGAATATTTCTGGTTGCATTTGTGCATAACTATTCCTAGGCAAATATGGCTGCGCTCTTAGCTAAACATAGCTGTTGAGCTGGCTTGTTCAGCGTGGGTTTATGAGTTTCTTCTGCACATCACTTCTGTCTTGCAGAAAGATTTGAGAATCCTTATGTAATGAAACTTGTAAAGAGGTGCTGCTTGACCTACTTCAGTTGGCCATACCTCTGCAAAAATAAGCTAAAAGAGGTGTAAGGTCTTTGACTTCACTTTCCTCCCATGCTTTTATATCTGTCAGCCAGCAGTAATGATTATGTTAGGCTTATATTTGCTGCAGGCTGTTTGGAGAGCTATAGACTTAAGAAGGTGAACTTAAACTTTATGCAGGCCATCATAAATATCTGTCAGCTTTAAAACTAAGCTAGGTGCTGAGAAAGAACATATTTGAAGAGTGAGTCAATTTTCAAGAATTGGGTCAATAAGGCTTTCCCAGGAGCATTTTCTTTCTTTTACTTTTGGCTAGTCATCAGCTTGGAAAGCCTTTTTAATATGTTTCTGGACTGAGTGCAGTGAATCTTAACATATTACAATCAGCCAAAAAGGGAGCCTGCTGCTATTTTGCGAGAGCACAGTGGGCAATATTGAATTCTCTGAGCATGGTATACTGTTCTTGTATGTACATGGTTTTGGTTTGCGTGAACTTGTCTAAAACGGCTGTGGATGAATTTAAACACGAAACATGGACTTTGCTGATGTGAATGTTTTGTAGGGTGAAGATGAAGCGATGTTTGTGGAATACAGAAAACAGCTGAAATTGTTGCTGGACAGACTTGCTCAGGTCTCACCAGAGTTACTGTTGGCATCTGTCCGCAGAGTTTTTAACACTACACTTCAGTAAGTTGGGGGGGTTTAACTTGTTTACAAAATGCCCTCAGCTTTTTTGCTTTTGTAATTGTCAGAGTTTGTAATGAATGTAAGCATGATGTAGTGAGGTGAAGCTAATTGATGTATGGAGCTTGATAAATATAAGTTTGTATAATAAAAATTATACTCAGCTGCTTAGAAAAAGCTTTCTTTTTATAACCATAAATGGCAGCTTTTTTTTTTTGTCCTAGGGGCTTTTCTTGATCTTTGTCACTTATCTACATAGCTCCAGCTATTTGCACAAGCGTTCACTTTACACCTCAAGGAAATGCCTATGAGATGTGGCAAATAATTTTATGTATTACTACTATCAGAAACCCAAGCTACTGCAGGCTAATACAAACTTCATATTCTTACTCTAGGAATTGGCAGACTACGCGATTTATGGAAGTAGAAGTAGCAATAAGGCTGCTGTATATGTTGGCTGAGGCTCTTCCTGTATCTCATGGTGCTCACTTCTCTGGTGATGTTACAAAAGCTACGGCTTTACAAGACATGATGAGAACGGTAAGCATGTGCGTTGTGGGAGCAGTTTAAAAATGCTAATAAAGACTGGAATGTTCCAGTTCATATGGCTCATTTGAATTAGTAGCACATTGCTTACACTGTAGTTTGGTGTTACAAATGGCTAAAGTACTAACTTGCTGACGCTTTTACTTGTAGCTGGTGACTTCTGGTGTTAGTGCCTATCAACATACATCAGTGACCCTGGAATTCTTTGAAACGGTGGTTAGATATGAAAAATTCTTTGCTGTTGAACCTCAACACATTCCAACTGTTCTAGTAAGTTTCATCTAATTTACGTTTTCAACTAGGAAAGAATAGATAAGTTCTTTAGACTTAAATTATTCAGAAAATAAGAATTTCTTTTTTCACTAAGGAGGCCAGGTTCCTTAAATGGTTGGATAATCAGCTTTTCTGCCCCTCATTTAGTGATTCTAAGACTTGAGACGCTTCTTTGATTGCAGATGGCATTTTTAGATCACCGTGGTCTTCGTCATACCAGTCCCAAAGTACGAAGTCGAACAGCTTACCTCTTTTCCAGATTTGTGAAGTCTCTTAAGTAAGTAAAGCTGTTACAAATGTGTCCAAGTGGCACCAAATTTACCATACATAGCCCCTCTGTACATCACAGTCATCGCTGAAACAGGTTGGGCTTCACATGGACTGCAATGAAGTAATATATGAAAACAGTGCTTTATCAAGGTTGTCCTGTTGTGTAATAGCAGTGGAAAAATTTGTCACAGAACAACAAAGAACTAGAATACATATGCTTAGCTTGCTTAGATTAGATGTTAAAACTGATCAACAATGACAATGTCTGTCCTGCTTTTCTTGGCGAGCAGAGCTGAGAGTGGTGGGTGAATCTGGAGACTGCCAAGAGTAACTTGTCCCTGACAATTTCTGAATAGTTAAAGAATTTATACTGGTGAAATCTACTCAGTGTCTTGGAACCCTTCAAACCATCCTGTCTTGTTGGTGTTATTTCACAGTCATGTGAAATAACTTTCATTTAATGTTGGGGCAGGAGGAGCTCCGAGATGGTTCAGCTTTCAGGGGGATCCTATTTTTCAATTTCTAATAAAAATATTTTACTCAGATGAGTGAAGTTATTTATGCATGTTAAAAAAAATGGGATAAAGAAAGAAGTAAATGTTTATTTCCCCACTAGGCCATGGCTCTACCTGGCCTACCATGGGCAGCACATCCATCAACCAGATTTTTCTACAGCAGTGCTTGTTGATATTTAAAGGGGAGTTCTCTACTGAGAAGGTAGTTTAGTCTCTATCTTTATGCCTAAATAAAATACCAGGAAACCTGTAAAAATGCACGTGCTTCTGAATAGTGTTATGTACTTGTGTTTTACTTCAGTAAGCAAATGAATCCCTTTATTGAAGATGTTCTGAATAGAATACAAGACCTGCTGGAACTTTCTCCTCCTGTGAGTATTTACAGCAGGTTTTTGTAATAATAAGGCTTGCACTTACTCATTGCTGTGCCTGAATACTTACTGAATTGTAAGCTTAGCATATGACCATTTTAGCACAAATAACTGTCCTGCTTTTCTTTTGTGAGATCACTGTGTCCTTACATTTGTACCTAATTTTAATAATCTTACATGGGTTTCTGGGAGCATGGGCTAGAGATTGGGTATATATGGAAGTCTGTCTGAACTGTATAAAAATAGTTGTTCCTTCAGCTATGTTTTCACCTGTGCTTGATACTTCTACTTAAGTAGGAAGAGAATAAAGCTATTGTGAACGTACTATAGAGGTTCCTTAGGCGTGATGGAAGAAATAGTATCTTTAAACTTTGAGAAGCTTTGATAAAGTTCATTTAGTGAATTATGGCTGTTCTGTTCCATTTTAGGAGAATGGTTACCAGGCTCTGTTAAGCAGTGATGATCAGCTTTTCATTTATGAAACAGCTGGAGTATTAATAGTTAACAGCGAATACTCTGCAGAAAGAAAACAGGTTCTAATGAGGAATTTGTTGACTCCACTGATGGAGAAGTTCAAAGTATTGTTAGAAAAACTGATGATGGCACAAGATGAGGACAGACAGATGGCACTGGCTGACTGCCTCAATCATGCCGTTGGGTTTGCTAGGTAGGTGCAGCACAGAGTGACTCTATGTGTGTGTGTGTTTCCAGTTTGAGTAAAAAGGAAATACAAAGGATGTATTGAGAGGATGGGCTGAATTTCTGCCTGGCCTTTCTTGACCCAGAAAACCATCAGTGTTTTTAGAATTTGTTATAGTAAACCAGAAAATGAGTTAAGTCCCCTTTAAAAAAGGCTGCATGCGGATACAGAGAATATTGAGCAAATTCATAATGAACCACCATCTATTCCCTTCTTCAGTGAATTGTATGGAGCTATTGTAATCATGTGGTGTTTGTAAATTGTTAGAACTTAATTCTCCAAAAACTGCCACAAATGTGGTGACTACCTATCAAATAACTCGCATTTATTACTACCCTTTTTTTTTACTTCCATTTCATGAACTGTAATATTCTAGTTTAGGGCACGTGTTTTAAAGCATATGTTGTTTTCTGTATTAGTGCTTTTTCATTGTATTGGAGCATGTGCTTATATAAAACTTGGTGTATTGCTTTTTCAGCCGAACCAGCAAGGCTTTTAGCAATAAGCAAACTGTAAAACAATGTGGCTGCTCGGAGGTTTATCTGGACTGCTTACAAACATTTTTGCCGGCTCTCAGTTGTCCATTACAAAAGGAAGTTCTGAGAAGTGGTGTCCGCACTTTCCTTCACCGCATGATTATTTGCTTAGAGGAAGAAGTTCTTCCATTCATTCCTTCTGCCTCTGAACACATGCTTAAAGATTGTGAAGCAAAAGATCTTCAAGAATTCATTCCTCTCATAAACCAGATAACAGCTAAGTTTAAGGTATGGTGCTGCATAAGCTTTTCAGTGTCAAAGTGCTGCTGATATCTCCTCTTTTTTTCTGGCTCCAGTAAAACTACCTATATGTTAGAAACTTACCTTACAGATTAATAAGTTATTTCTAAGGCTGCAGATAACAAAGTAGATATTTAAAAATTGTCTGTATAAGGTGAGGAAGGTTAAAAAAAGAGTAAGGCTGGACAAATACCATGTTAGGTGTGATGTTTAACTTTGATACTGTACCATTCTTATTACAACATGTTAATGTAAAAATCTTAGCTTCAGCAGTCTCACCTTGGTTAATACTTTCAGGGCACAGCAAAGTGAAGATTGAAGATAAAACCTGGCTTAAGCATTAAGAAATGATGTGAGATGCCTCTTTCTGGGACTCGGGTGTGGTTGAGTAACACCCTCAGTTTTTCAGTTCACAGATGTTCAACTGATTTAGTGCCTTTCACATATATTTCCCACTGCAAGTAGAACATAAATGACAAGTTTATTCTGTAATGCCAGTAATAGTTCAGCTCAGGATTTTTTTTTTTTCTGAAAGCAGTCTTTATAGACAAGTGCTACAAAACATGGCCTGCTGCCAGTTGTAACATCTTGGAGATGCATTTTCTGTAACTACAGTGACTTTACAATAGCCTCCCTTGAGATTTCAGGGAATTTGAAAGTGCCTGTTTGAACAAAAGGATGAGAGAGATGCAGAAAAAGCTGCTGTTCCAATTCAGAATGAGACTAGATAGGAGTAGATTTTTTTTTGTGCAAAAGACTTGAAATAAGTGGTGTGTAAGTCAAGATACAGTAATGTTCATGGTGACCTAATGTGACTCAGCTGGTTACAAGTAGTTGGTATGTGAAAGTGTGAACTAACTTGAAAGGTGAATCAAAGCTGAGAATTAATTTTAACAAGCCTTTAATATTTAATTTTGAAATGTTTGATTTCTGTATCTGCTGGAGTTTATGCTCTCTTCTCATCTCCACAGACACAGGTTTCACCTTTTCTGCAACAGATGTTTATGCCGTTGCTTCATGCTATTTTTGAGGTGTTGCTCCTTCCAGCAGAAGAAAACGACCAGTCTGCAGCTTTAGAAAAACAAATGTTACGAAGGAGTTACTTTGCTTTTCTGCAGACAGTAACTGGCAGTGGAATGAGTGAAGTCATAGCTAATCAAGGTAAGCAGTTCAGTTTCTTGAAGTGAAGAATAGATAGGGTAAGCATTAGATAGTTATTCTTGTCTAAGTTTTTGCCTGCTAAAATCATTAGCCTAGTTCCTGTCAAGTCCTGTTAACTATGTCAAGGTAGAATGGACTAATGTAAATATAGTATTTGACTCACCTGTTGCTTAACTGTTGGTCAAGAATTTGGGTTTGTGAAGTCCAGCTATAATAGGCATATTCTTCTGAGATTTTTTTTCTCAGCTTATATGTGGTCACTGTATCGATAAGGACACGAACAGTGTATTCATCCTCATGCATTTGGTCAATTGGAGATCATGCAATATCTAAGTGTATAGCAACGTTCAGATTTTTGGGTAAGGCCACTCACAGCTGCCAGTATTCATTGTGTTAGTTTTCTGAAGGACGGTCAGTAACTTCTATAACTTTTGTCAACATTTTTTTTTATTACTGATCTTGTTAGTTGTGGTAGATGGCATTGTGACTTCTTAACTACGTAGTTACCAGGCTTTCCTTGCCCTTTGTGGCCAAGCACAAATTAGTACTTGATTCTTTAAATATTTATGTTTGTATTCCATCAGAATGGGACTTCAAAAGCTTTAAAGCTGACTCATTGTAGGTGGAGCTCAGAATTCCTTCCCTCATGCTAAAATAATGGTAATACCTGAGAGAAAGGAGAAGGTGGCATTAAGAAATAGGGAGAGCTTTCTTGAAAGAGGTTCTTGGTAGTTGTGATGGACAATTTTTAAGGGACTCAAGCAGAAATAAGCATAGATGCAGCACAGAAATTATAAATGATAAAATATCTTTCCATATATTGGAAGATAAGCAAACTATTTCAGTGCTGCGCAGTTTTAATTAACACCACCAGGTTTGGGTAGAGAGGAAGAAACTCGCATTTGTAACCAGATCAAAGCACCCCTCTCAACTTTGTATGTATTAAAGGCCAGAAGAGCAATGGAGTCTCCAAATTAAAAAAGGAACAAATAAACAAAAGTATGACCTAAATAAGAGTTGTCTTGCATCGTAGGGGAAACTTCCCAAAAATATTTGAGATATGTGCAAAACAGAATATTTTGAAGTTGAAGCATGGCTTCCAGGTCAGTATATATACAAAACAGTGTAAGAGTACAAAAACTTTTTATGGCCGCAAGTTGAAATGACGAGCCTGTTTTAATGTGTTTAAGGTGCAGAGAATGTGGAGCGTGTATTGTTTACTGTGATTCAAGGAGCAGTGGATTACCCAGATCCTATTGCACAGAAGACTTGTTTTATTATTCTTTCCAAGTTGGTGGAGCTTTGGGGTAAGACTGTCTTTCCATGACTCCTTTGCAGCTGCTGCTAACCATGAGGCAGTAATAGAACAGGGAATGTTATTTTTCTTTTCAGGAGGTAAAGATGGACCAGTAGGTTTTGCAGACTTTGTCTACAAGCATATTGTTCCTGCATGTTTCTTAGCACCTTTGAAGCAAACATTTGACTTGGCAGATGCCCAGACAGTACTGGTGTGTATTATGGAGGTTTTTTTACTTTCATTCTTGTGGGGCAGACTCAAGCAAAGAAACCTATAATGGCCATGCAGTACTGAAGATCACTGTCTCACAAATTAAGTCCCTTGTGTTTTTTATTGAGGTACCTGGATGATTAATTATTGAGTATTGTGGTACTTCATTAAGTAGCTCATCTATGCTCGAAATCAAGGTAGAGAATCGTACATCTGAGTATTTAACATTGACCTGTATTACTTACTCAGTGGAGGTGAATGCACAGGTCACACAGGTGGCTGGTTTTCAGTTCATTTTGGGTTCAGCTGTGAGAAGTCTTTCTGGTTACAGTGGACCAAAAATTGGAATGTTGAGGCTTAGTTAGCATTGTGTGAGCAGACAGCAAGGGAATAATGGCATGAACTAGCCCTTGTGTTGGGCCTCATTAGGTTCTTTGGCTTTAAATACTTTATCAATAGACTAATTGAACAGTCTAATGTTATGTATTACATTGCAGGCTTTATCAGAATGTGCAGTGACGTTAAAAACAATTCATCTCAAAAGGGTAAGCTTCATAATGCTTTGCGGGGATTAACTCTTGCAGGTTTTTTCTACTGCTTTTATCAATTTCTCAAGCTAAGATATCTACTAGGGCAAATTGCCATTCTACTTTTCCATAAATTAATAGGATGACCACTACCATCCTCTGTATATGGTAGTTCTACCTTTCCTGAATTAATACTGGCACTTCATTAAGGAGAAGAATCTGCTCGCTTGCCTGTTACTGTGTTTAATTGATCAAGTGGCATCTTTCACTTTTCAGTGTAGGTCTTTGACATAAAAGAAGTTAGAGATGTACTATAGTGTACTTCTGTGAAAACTAAAGGTATCTGCTGATGTGTAGAAGACTAGATTGAGAAATATGGAAAAACATGGATTTTTCCTTGTCTAAGGACTAGAACTTTATAGTATATTTCTATGTTTAATGGGAAATAAAACAGTTCCCACGTTTATATTACTGTTTCCTGCTACACCTTTAAGTTGCTGGCTATCTTTTCTGTCAAACGCAACTAAAAATTGCAACTAGACAACAAATGTAAGAAGTTATAAACTGGCAGAGAAAAGATAGTGTTTTAATTAAGGAGAGACTTCTGAGTTTGTTCCTTTTTCCCTGAAAGAAATGAAGAGTTAAATCTGTAGGAAATCAAGCTTTTGATACATAGATACGTATATATCAAAATAATTTCCTATTACAAATACTGCTTCTTTTAGCAGTGCAAATATAAATACAGGAAAATTATCTTTTCTCCTCATGCGAACTGTATACCATATTCTAGTTTTAGGGTAACTTGCGTGAATTAATAAAGTTGATTCACTTTCCCCTGGTATTGGGGTATGTATTGAGTCATGTTAGCATACTACTAGTGTACCATACTTCCTCTTGTGATGAGAGGTATCTGGTGAATGCAAACAAAGAAAACAAAAGTGATGTGCTGAGCAGAACAGACCTGTCTGCTTCTCTTAAAGGTTTGGAAGTTCCATTTTATTGCTGTTTAGTCCACTGTAGATGACACAGTTGTTACAAGAAAAGAAACATGGCGTTTGTGGTATTTGGCCACTAAATTTTGCAACGGGAGTAGTATGGTAATGCAGTTGGCAGATACTAATTGCCAATTATTTTTCCTTTCCTGTGTCAGTGAAGGCTGCCTTCTTAGTTTTACAGTTGACATGTCACAAACACACTGGCTGTATTATGTTGTAATTCTTATTGCAGTGCGATTTTCAGTATGATTTCTGCTGTGTAACAAAAAATAGCAAATTGCAGTAGAATCTTTAATGTCAAGATTGAGACAGCTTATTTTTTTCCTTTGCTAACAGCTGAGAATAACATGAGCATCTGGTATTTGATATGCATAACTTTTCTGTAAAATAGTCATATAGACAGACTGTTTTGAAACTCTTCTTCTGTACCATACAGTACAGGGCTATAATTTTCCAGTTTTGTACAAAATTATACCTGAGAAAATTGTGTACTGCTTTTCTTTAGGGCCCTGAGTGCATTCAGTATCTTCAGCAAGAGTATTTGCCTTCTTTGCAAGTAGCTCCTGAGATAATTCAGGTAGGAATTCTTAAAATAACATTTGGAAAACTCTTCTAACAGTCATAAAGGTTAAATGAAAACAAAATGAATCCTGCCAAAGTTAACCTGCTACCATCCCGCAGTAAAACTTACTCTGATATTATGTATCAGAATAGGATTAATTTGGCATAAAGAGTAAAGTTAACTGCAAGAGTACCTTGAGGGAGGAGGGAAATAGTCCAGTGCATGTGACTTTCTAAGCCATCTTCCTGCTTTAATACAAGTTTTAACTTGAGGAAAAAGTATCGGAATACTTGAGTAATAGCTCAAAAGTAAAATGAAGAACACTGAATGTATCGACAGTGTGGTGATTAAGGCTGTATTCAACACTACAAAAATTTAAGCCACAGCACTGGTTCTACTGTCAAAAATTAAATACAACCCTATGTGTGTGGGGTTTGTGTGCTTGTTTTGGAGCAGTGTAAGAGGGTTCTCAAAAGCAAAACTTTATACCTGACCACTCTTTCACCATGAAGCATTGCTAGCCCTATGGTAAGCATCGCCATGAAGGAACTGTTAGATGGAACACGGACAGCGTAATTTTAATTGCAGCTAGTTTGGATACTGTGGTAATTGGTTTTGCTGCATCAAGGGACAATTATACTCATTTGAAGATTTAAACTATAGAACTTTTAAGTGGCATTAAATATATGTAAGGATCAAGTATCATCTCCTGTTGGCACTGCAATTTTCTGATTTCATACTAGAATCCTGCCATGTGACAGATGTTCTGCTGTAATCTAGAGTCACTTAGCATGTACATAATACTACTTAAGCTTCAAAGTTCATCTGAAGTATTCATTTCAAAGCCACCAAAAATTACTGGAAAAGTTAAATGTTTAGAATCTCCGTGATTACAGTCCTTGTAGGTAGTCCTGTTTCTGTCTACTTAGCTAAAAGTGAATATGACATCCTGTATTTGAAAATAGATTTTTTTACCCCAGAAAGCACTTGGCCTATTACAGCCTCTTACAATTTTCTATCCTTAACATGCTTTGGTTGCACATTAGGGAAAACACAAACTAATACCAACTGCTTTATGTACAAGGTATTCTGTATGCTCCTAACATATTTCAGGTTGTCGTGTTGCTTCATTTAGTTATTTAGTATTTATTCTCTCTTACAGGAATTTTGTCAAGCCCTTCAGCAGCCTGATGCTAAAGTTTTTAAAAATTACTTAAAGGTAAATATTTTTTTTTTAAATAGTTTTTAATCCCATTTGAATGTCATCATACAATTGAGTCATGGGAGTGACCTGAAGTAAAACTGAAATATTGAAATGCTGCATTTATTAAATAGCTTTAACTATAGGGAATCTCCAGGTATTAAAAGCAGTTAATTTGGACAGAAGGAGCCAAACAGCACCAAACCTATATCTGTAGAATTGTCACCTCAGCACCTTGTCAGCTCCTAAATAGCTTGATATTCTTTTGGCTTATGTTTAATAGCTGAAATAATTAAAAAGTGATGGTATAATGGTCAGAATATGTCAGAATGCTTCATTTGAGGGCGTAAGTGTAATTGAACAAGCTACATCCTTGAACCTAGTGTGTTCACCAGGTTGTTAATGAAGAAAATGAGCTCTGTCAAACTAATTATCTTACACCTCAACCATTCCATGTCTTATTTCCTTTGTCTTTAATATGTTGGGTTTAAATTCGTTTTTAACAGGTATTCTTCCAGAGAGCAAAGCCGTAAGGAAAGTACTGGAATCTCATGCACCTGTCTCCATAACCCAGCATTCTGGTTGTTAATTTATAAAAACGCTAACTCTTGTGCCATTCAAACTGGTTTTGGTTTAAGAAAAGTTGCTTTGTGCTCACATCAGTACATACTTTAGCCTTTCACAAAGAAAGAGAAATGCAAATCCCCCACCTGTGTCTCGAACATGAAGGTATGTGACAACATGGAAAAGTATCTGTATACCTACACAAACTTATTATGTATAGGATGAATTAAGCTTATGCTGTAACACACACAGCAATGAAATGACACTTATTTTTGAAATTAAATGTAAAAAAACCCTTCAGACCATAGGAATGGTTATTAAAATGTGTACATTTTTGATACTGAGTAAAATGTTTTCATAAGACATAAAATTCATTTGTTCATGTATGGTGACATGAAAATAAAACAAAGTCATTCTTGTAGATAGTCATTTCATTGAAGTTGTCTTAATGATAAAATATATATATACCTCCTATAAAACAGATTGGTTTAATAAATGATTTCTTTAAAAGTAGCATCTGGTGCTATCTTTTTTATTAAAAGATAAAATAAAATTTTATCCCATGAAACTTAAGTCTCTTTCAATCATTTTGGTTGAATCTTTGGAAGCTACAGCATCCTTAAACTTTCTGGCTGTTACATTTGAGTAAAACCTGGCAAGTTTTTCTGATGCTTGGCTAATAAATTGTATTGCAGTCTTGCATGTGGAAGGTGCTGATGCAAATAAGGAATTGCATTCGCTGCAATACTTCAGTTGGATCAATGGTCTGTACGGATGTTTTAGTAGAGTGTTGCTCAGTTTGTTTTAATTCCATGGCGTTACAGGTTTTGTAGCTATTTCATGGGGGAGAAAAAGCTAGGAGTCTTCCCATGCGTGGGATTTAATCCTTAAGAACTGATGTCCAGAGTAAAAAAGCTGACAGACCTTTAGCAATATCAGATGAGCATTCCTCTAGCTTGTGTAGTACTAGGTTCTTCACCCAATTTAAATGGAAAATAAATGAGAAGGTGGGTCAGAAACAGCAGCCAGGAGCAGTGTGGTGGGTGCTTTGGAGGTACTCACTGCCATTTCCTCCCTTTTCACTGAGGGGAAAAAAGTAGAGAGCATTTACCTTTACTCCTCTTCAACAGGACAGTATCACTTATGTAAAACTTTTATTCCTGATTTTTGTGCATTTAATTAAATGTTTCTCGTTACTTGATTTGTATTATCGCAGGTGAAATGCTTATAGTGCTTTTTGTACTCCCTTGTTTCACAATCCTCTTTTTCTCCCTTTGGTGCCACACCAATGCTAGAGGTCCCCTGGCTCTGATATCCATTTAATTTTCTCCTGTAGCACTAGAAGCTTTCCATCTCTACTGTGATGCTTTGTATATGCTGCTGTGTTCCTGCCTCTTCCCAGCTCAGGGGGCTGCACCCCTGACCACTGCTGCTATCACAGGGTGTTTGCTGTCAGTCTGCTTTCTGGCTTGTTTTCCTTCTCCTGCAGTCATAGCAACTTTACCACACAGAGGGAAGAGCTATCGCTAGGCAGATTGTGAAGCAAAGGTCTTCTGTCTTCAGCAAAGGTATTTTGGTTTTAAATTACAGTGTCACTGTAATGGAGTCACTCTTAGTTTTCATATATGATTTAGACTTTTGCCTTTGGAAGTAAGGGTAGTACTGCTGCTTTTAGTACTGCATAAAAGCAGGGACAATCCTACACTTACTGTTAGTGTAATTCATTGTGGCGTTTGTCTCATAGAGCATGATTTTAGCTACAGTTAAATTGCACCCTAATGAGAAAAGTTTTTTGAAATGGCTACTGCCAAAACTGATGACTCCCTCTGCAGCTTCCTCCTGTGCCAGATCTCATCTAACTCCATAATTAGCTATCCAGGAAGCTGAAGTGGCAAAAACACTTCCCCCTCAAAACATGTTGTCTGCTACAGTGGTGTCAGGTGGGAATGGATTGAAAAGAGTGCAGGAGCAAGCTGTGAGTGGCAGCCATCAGCCTGCCTGTATTATAAACTTGTACCCTGCCCTTACATCCATAAATGTAAGAGTGTTTTGCAGGATGAATGGCTAGGTTGCCTGGATCTTCAGAGAAACAAGTTTGTTTCTGCCTGAAGAATTCAAAAACAATTGTTTGCTCTTTCCTATGCTTTGACCCTGCTGAATCCTATTATAACCCCATTTGGCAGGCACTGTTTGCCCATAGTGAAGCCATGTTGGCTGTCACTGATCATCTCCTTATTTTCCACATGCCCTTGGATGGTTTCCAGGAGGATCTGTTCCATTGTCCTGCAGGGCACCAACATGAGACTGAGTGGCCTGTAGCTCCCCAGGGCTTCCTTTTTGCCCTTTTTCAAAATGGGGGTTATGTTTCCTTTTTCCAGTCCATAGGAGTTTCACCAGACTGCCATGACTTCCCAGATATTATGGATAATGGCTTAGCCGCTTCATCTACCAGTTCCCTTAGGACCTGCGAATGCATCTCATCAGGTCCCATAGACTTGTACACCTTCAGGTTTCTTAGGCGGTCTCCTGCAGCGGGTGGTTCTTCATTCTCCAGGTCCTTGCCGTTGCCTTCTGTGACTTGGGTGATGTAGCTGGACCTCTTGCCAGTGAAGACTGAGGCAAAAAAGCCGTTGCATTACCTCAGCCTTATGCATATCCTGGATAACCGGGTCTCCCATTTCCTTCTGAAGAGGGCCCATGTTGTCCCTAGTCTTCCTTTTGTCACCAATGTACCTGTCAAAACTTTTCTTCTTTCCCTTGTCATCTCTGGCCAGATCTGTCAGAGCTTCAGGTACAGACAGAATTCACGAATGAGAATCCATATACAAGAGAGGTCAGGAAGACCAGAAGTTTTACTAATTTTTTGCTAATGCATTGAAAAGAAGTAGAAGGAAGCAAAGTAAAAATTTCTAGAGTTAAACTAATGACATTTTCCTTTTTGGTGTCAGTTTTTTCTATTGCTATATTGAACATACCGTTTTCCTGTGATTCATGCGGTGAAACATTTAAAGGCTTGAGAAGATCCTCCTCACATAAGGATCACTGATTATCTTAAGAGATATACCCTAACAAAAAGGACAATTTGAATCATGTGAACTATATGACTCATCTTCATTTACACAAGACCTAGGGAAAGCACAGGGGCTGGTAACTGACAGTGGTGGCCAGGCCCAAGGGCAGGGTGCTATTGGAGCTGAGATACTCTAGGCCTTAAGCAAACAAAGTCCTGGGGAACCTGGTCTGAAGTCAGCGCTGACCATCTCTTTGGAACAGAGACTCTGAAAGTCCCCTCCAGCCAGAATGAGACTATGATTTAAAATGTCCAGTTCCAAAAAACAATCAACATACAGTGAGCAAACAGCTTGGTTTTATTCAAAAGTGGACGCAAGTACGTGTCTGAGATACAAAGGAAAGTTCACTGGCATTTTCCTGATGTTGAGAGGCCTTTTGCTAAAATTGTGTATGAATGAGCTGATGGACATTGCTGAAGACAAAGCTGCCTCATGGGTATCAACCTAATGAAAAAAAATGGCTTGGAAACCTAAGTACAGAGGAGAGGGTGGCAGAAAATAAACCACGTAACTGCTGAGGAGCACTGCAGTGTTTCGAAAGATGAAAAGATAGAACGCAGCTATGGGGGGGGGGAAGCTATTCCCTCTATAGTGCAGAATCATTATGAAATTAAGCTCTAATGCCAAAAAATGGGAAATATGAATTAAGCAATTACAATAACAGCATCATATGTATCAAAGTCAGTTTGTCAGTTTATCAGTTTCACTAAGCAGAATTTGGAACAAGCTTAATGCCCTCTAACAAGCGAACCAGGGGAAGTTTGGACTTGTGATAAAGCCTAGGAAATGTGATAATAGCAATGAACAATGCCTGTAAAAAAAAAGGTTGCTATCTTTAACGTATCAGTGTCTCAGAAGAACAGGCTTCTAAGATTTGGGAAGATAATTCCAAACAGGAACTAGAGAGGATCAGAAATAAAGGCTGGGTGGAGAATGGATTCAGAGCAGCCTTGAGAAGGACTCAGTGGTGTTGTTTGTTGAGAAACTGAACATGAGCCAGATTCAGTGTGCGCTCACAGCCCATAAAGCCAACCATATCCTGCTGCATCAAAAGAGCGTGACCAGCAGGTTGAAGGAGGTGATCCTGCCCCTCTACTCTGCATTCATGAGCCCCCACCTAAATACTGCATTGAGCTCAAGCAGGTCTAGAGGAGGCCATGAAGATGATCAGAAGCTGGCGCACCTCTCCTGTGAAGCCAGGCTCAGACATCAGGGCTTGTTGAGCCTGGGGAAGAGGAGGCTTCAGGGAGACCTTAGAGCAGCTTCCAGTACCTAAAGGGAGCCCACAAGAAATCTGAAGAGTGTTTTTTTCACAAGGCTATGTAGTGACAGAACAGAGGAGAATGGCTTTAAATTGCCAGAGGGGTGGTTCAGATTAGATATAAGGAAGAAACACTTCATTAGGAGTGTGGTGAGGCATTGGCACAGGGTGCCCAGAGAAGCTGTGGCTGCCCCATCCCTGGCAGTGTTCGAGGCCAGGTTAGACACAGGGGCTTGGAGCACCCTGCTCCAGTGGAAGGTGTCCCTGCCCGTGGCAGGGGGTTGGAACTGGATGAGCCTTAAGGTAATTAAACCATTCCGTGACTCTGAAAGACAGTCTTGGGTGGAAAAAAATTATTTTTACTATTTTCCTACTATAATTATGTTTAAATTACATTATGCATAAACGATAAAGGTTTTCTTTCCTTATACAAGCTATACAGACCATTTATTAGAACAGCAGCATTACTGGGCAGACGAAAATGAAAGACAACAGATAAACCGGCAAGTAACTTTGCTGTGAGACACAAAATAAGTGGGAACACGAATGTATGAAAAACACTAAGGCTTGTGAAGTTTAAAAAGGGTGAAACCGAGTAAAATCACACGGGGCGGGAGGCATTTCTCCGGGATATCCCCTGGAAAAGCACCAGTGAGCCTCTGGCACATAAGTGTAACTTTTAATGGTCCCCAGGCGGAGGGGACGAGGAAACGGAACCACCGCTCAAAGCAGTTACACAGCAAAAAAAAAAAAAAAACCCATCACTTAAATCCTCACCGGAACCGGGCTGAGCCCGCGCTGAACATCACAGGATCTAAAAGCCCCAGAGCGACCATGTTTAAGGAACATTCCACTTCCCGACGTTTCGCGGTCCCTTCGCCTCCGGGGCCGCCGCTGCCTCCTCCCCTCAGCGCGGGGTAACCCGGCGACTAGGCCCCTCCGTGCGGGGAACGCGCCGCTGCAGGAAGCCGGAAGCGGCCGGGGCGCTGGGCAAGCAGGGCGAGAGGCGGCTCGGTGCGTGGGGCCGGTGGAAAGGGCCGGGTGCGGGGAGACTGCGTCGAGCTGGGGTGGCCGGTGGCGGTGGCGGTGGCGGTGGCCGTGGCGGTGGAGAGAACGGCGTCTGCTCGCCTCCGCCGCGGGGAAGCGGTTCCCTCGCTCTGCCATTCGCGGTGAGGTGCTTTCGTTTTCCGGCGGCGGCGGCGGCGGCGGGGCCTTCCCGGGCGCTGCCGGCTCCCGAGGAGGGTCGCGGACGCAGGCGGAGCCCCGTGAGGCAGCAGCGGACCCGGCTGTGAGGGCAGCCCCCCGCAGCGGCCCCCGGCCGGAGTGGGCGAAGCGGGGGCCGGCCTGTGGCCTCGGCGGCGTGGCTGGGGCTCGTCCCTTGCCCTGGTCTCGGTGGCTTTTTAGCCCGGCGAATGTCGGCAGGTCGCGACCCGTTCAATTGGTTTTGTAATTGGAAGGTGGGGGGGAAGCCACGCGAAGCATGTGTTTGCGGTGGTTTGTTTAAAGCGTTCCTCACGTATCTGTGTCGCCTTCGTGTTTGTAGAAGTTGATAAACTTTTACCTCAGAAAGGATGTCCTGTTGTGCAGATGAGCTGCTGCACCGTGCCCTTCGCCACACTCTGAATGCGGGGCTGGCTGGTCGCCTGTGGACCCCCATGGCTTTCCAGGAGCTGTCACTGACAGGAGGCGGAGTCCTCCTCCCCTGTTACGGACTGGGAACGCCGACAGCAGTGGTGCTGAGCAGCGCTGGAGCCAGGCTTGCCATTTGTTTTGCGGGCCCTGCTTCGTGTGCTGTGCCTTGTGTAGCCCAGGGCAGGGTGTTTGGTAATTGAGACACTAGCTGTCGGACTGGAAACTCCCGGGAGGAGATTAGATGCAGGAAACAGGAACTTGGGCGAGGGGGAGTCCTAAGCTTAGAGACAGAGAACATGCAGGGAGTGTAAAACCTTTGCGTTTAGCACACTTTGTAGTGCTATTTATTCAGGACCTCAGCACCTTGCCTGTCTGCTTTGGTGTGAAATGGGATCTTGTTTGTGCGCAGAAAGAGCCTTCACTTTAACTTCTTCATCTGTCCTACTGTCCTGGAGAGCTTGTACCTTGCAGCTGTTAACAGGGAAAGTACCTGCTTTGTGTGCATATCCCACGTGCCTGAGGTAGCAGCACACTTCTTTATATGAATTAGAAGCAGTCCGTACTTCTGCTTCAAAGTCTAGGAGTTTAAAATGTCACTAGCAATGCAGTCTTTTTCTATTACAGCCGCCCCTGCTGATAAATAAAGAAGTGGTAAGTATTAGCAGAGCAGGAAAACCAAACAAACCCAAAAAGCACCCCCCAAACCCTTGCAGTGCTATTGAGCCGTGGGGGGCAGTAACTCATACTGCTGGTAGGAGAGAGAACTAGGCAGATGTGAGGAACTTCTGACTCATCTAGGATCAGACTTCAGACCATAAATGAGATTTGAAAAAAATAGAAAGTTCAGCATTAAATCTATTGACAGGGCCAAACATACAGATATATATATATACACGTGTGCATTTTAATGTGAAACTTAGTGAATTGATTTAGGAAGGTAATGGAAAATATGAAAAGAAATCTCAGCTGCTGAATCGAATCAGAACAAGCAAGGATCAGTTCTGAATCAGTCTAAGAAAGGAAATCAGAGGAGGTCTAAAACCTTATGTAAGTTAATCAAATTATTATAATTTGAAGACTAAAAGCTAAATGAGACTTTAAAAGTGAAGACTCTGCCAAAACAGTGTAGACTTTATTATTCTTATAAAAATACCATTTTAACATAAAAAAAAGGTCATAGTGCAACACTGACTCTGGTTTGGCCCTAAATCTATCCCCTGGGATTCATACTGGCATAATTATATCTGTAGTTTTAAGAGTGAAAAACCCAGACCTTGAGAACCCATTAGTGACGCGCTGTTTTGTTGGGGTTTTTAAAAATCCTTTGGATTCTATTTAAGCTCACGTGTTGCAGACTTGTCCTTCTGTTTTGTTGTCACCCACTGATCTTTATGCAAATTTAATTCGGAAGTAAGAAAGTAAAGGGATAATCTCATACACAAACTACATCATCACATCAGATAAGGTAATAATTCAGCCTCTAATGGGCTGCTAAAGTTTATAGTATTTGAACAGACATCAGTGCAGAAACTCTGTTTACTTGGTCCTCCTGCATGTTTCCTGTCTGCTTAGCAAGGATTCATTATGTTTCTGCATCTTAGAATGAGTTTAATGAACATCATGCTGAAATACATGACAAAGTATGTGCTTACTGGCAATGTGCCAGCTGGCTTGTTTCAAGCAGAGTTCTAATTATGAGCAACTTTTTAATTTGGGGGTTTTGCAAGTGATTTACAGAGTGGTCTATGCATAATTTCCTTGCAGACCTCTTGCTTACCTCTGTGCCTGCGTTGTAAGTAACTCCTTGGCATCTATGGTAATTGCCAGCTGGGACAAGTTGAATTGTTCTACTATTGCAAATTGCCTTCTCACAGTTAACTGAGAATTGCAGGGCTTTGGGGTGTGCTGTTGCAGGTTTATTTGGTTCAGATTTGAGGTGAAACGTTTTTTCCCTTCTCTATATTAAGAGCTTTATACCCAGGGAAGTTGTGAATGCTCCATCCCTGGTGGTGTTCAAGGCCGGGTTGGACAGAGCCTTAGGTGACATGGTTTAGTGGGAGGTGTCCCTGCCCATGGCAGGGGGTTGGAACTGCATGATCTTAAGGTCCTTTCCAGCCCTGAGTATTCTATGATTCTATGATTTTGAAAATGGTGTTGCTGCATGATACTGAGTGTAGAGTGTTGTGAGGTCTTCGTATTGTGTCATTGAGTTCTGTATGCAACATGTTACCTGGATGTTTTGGGACAGTTTTGCAAGAAACTCCACATCTGAAGTGAGCAAATAGCTGAATGGAAGCATGAAATCTGCAGTCGCTGTGCATAGAGAAATGTGTTCAAAGACATGAGACAGTTCCTGTGTCTGTGTCATGGCATGGGTGGGATCAGGAGCAGTGCAAAGGTGGATGCTTCCGCAGGTGGCTGGAGTGAGATGAGGGAACAGTGCTGTGATGGTGGGCCTGCAGCTCTCTCTGCAATCCTGTAGTGCACGCCTTGAGGCTTGTGCTGGTTTAGTCTTGTGCACCAGGGAGCCCTCAGAAAGCACCAGCCATCTTCTTGCAACAACATGCGCAGGAAACTGTCATTCTAGTAGTTAGAGGTGAGGCTTCTTTGTTTCTTTTGAGCATCAGTTAGCTGTTCCTTACTGGCTAACACAGGCAAATGCAGGGTCTGCTGCCAGGCTTGAGGAAAAGCTGCTGCTGTAGGACCTTACCCTGGAAGCTACATGTTTGATCTTATAGCCTTTCACTAGATTTGATGGCAAAATCAAGTTTTTTAATTATCCAAAAAGGAATGGCATTCACCTGGAGCTCCTGCTGTTTTGACAGGGGGGAAATTCTGGCAGTTCTAATGTTGTTTTTAATAATTCTAATTTAATCAAACATTCTTTCTCTTTCTTTTGAATGTGTGAAGACCTGAGCATCTGATATTTTACATTTCACAAAGGGTGGGCAATCCAGACTGTTCTTCTAGAAAAGATGTGACATTCCGAATGTGAAGTTTAGAAATGGGAGAAATGTCCCTTAATTTCTTCCTGTAGTCCTAATGAGTAGCTGAAAATACTTGTTAACTTGTGACTTTTATCTAGCTCACATAAAATAGCTTTTCATAAGTAGCTAGTCCAGTTCCTTTCCAGTTGTACTGAAGTGCAACTTCCTGAGCCCAAGCAATCTAAATGAATAAATGTGTGTGTGTGCATATATATACATAAAAAGATGAATATCTATATCTCTCTGTATATCTGCATCATCTCTAATACGTATTCTTTGGCATATATACCCAGTAATGGCATTTGATCACAGGTCTTACTGATTTTCAAAAGACCTTGTGCATGTGGTTTTGACTCTTTCCTAGTCTGCTCCTGTGGCACCCCACTTGGAGTACTGTTTGCAGTTCTGGTGTCCTCATCATAAGAAGAACGTGGAGCTGTTGGAGCAAGTCCAGAGGGAGGCCATGAGAACCTCCCGTATGAAGATAGGCTGAGAGAGTTGGGGCTGTTCAGCCTGGAGAAGAGAAGGCTGCGTGGAGGCCTCGAAGCAGCCTTCCAGTATCTGAAGGGGGCCTACAAAGATGCCAGAGAGGGACTCTTCATCAGGGACTAAAGCGACAGGACAAGGGATAATGGGTTTAAACTTAAACAGGGCAAGTTCAGGTTAGATATAAGGAAGAAGTGCTTTACTGTGAGGGTGGTGAGGCCCTGGAACAGGTGGCCCAAAGAAGTGGTGCATGTTCCATCCCTGGCAGTGTTCAAGGACTGTCTGCACAGAGCATTAGGCAACATAGAATCATAGAATAGTCAGGGTTGGAAAGGACCTTAAGCTCATCCAGTTCCAATCCCCCTGCCATGGACAGGGACACCTCACACTAAACCGTATCACCCAAAGCTATGTCCAACCTGGCCTTGAACACCTCCAGCGATGGAGCATTCACAACTTCCCTGGGCAACCCATTCCAGTGCCT